>JANHFX010029628.1:12298-42844 GCA_027560015.1 Chloroceryle amazona
GGGGGGGGGGAGGGGAGGGGTAGAAAACAGCTCTTCACAATTCAGAAAGCCCTGTTACCTTTAGATGAGTGCAGTGCATTTTATATAGCTTGCATCATCTCCAGAGATAACAGAGCTTGCCTAAAACTAGCTGGTGCATATAGGCTGATACTTATCCTCCTGCTGCAGCACCACACAGTTCAGTGAAGGCTAATTGAGGTTCCTGTCACCACAGCAGAGATGGGCTCCAACAAAAGTAGATTCACACAAGAACAGTGTGAGATACAGCTAAAGTCTGTAATGATTATTATATACCCATCTACATCTTCCTGTCAAACACTCAAAACAAAAAGCTTCTGATCAAGATGGCATTGTGCTGCAGGAAGGAGGAAAAAAAAAAAAGCAGAAAATCTTAGAAATGAGAGTTGCATTTATTCCATGGTACAAGAGGAAAGTGTCAAAGATCATCTGTAAAAATGTAAGACACCTGGTCTTTTGAACTGCCTCTGCAGATTTATCATCAGAATAAAACTAGCACTTTGGAAGCTCGCCTATTTGAGCTTTCCCAAAAGCACTCCAAGCTGAGCCATGAAACATTCTCAAAATAGAAACCATTCAGTAATCACAGGGGAAGATTCTGCTGCACATTTATGATGGTGATTGCTCAAATGCAGCATTCTGCTAATAGCAAACAACCTATTTTAAGACAAATACAGTGTCAAGTCTCATATTTTTTTAACTTTAATTGATAAAAATATACCCACACCATGAAAGAAATCATATGCTGCATGACTCAAAGGTAAGGTAGGACAAAAGCACCAGGAGACCTACTCTCCTCTAACATTAAGGCTGTAAGAAGACTTTTGCCATTTCCATGTGGTGTTTCCAATATCTACTGGTGGAGGTACTGAAGCACACCTATCTTTGTCACTGCATCCTGAGCTGCATCAGCACTTTGTTTTGGCTTTTTGTGGAGCATTTGATATGCAAACAGTCCAGAATGGTTTCTTTCTGCTGTAAAACTGTGGCTTCTCAAGAGCTCTTAAGCAAAAACACAATTATCAGTTTCCTAACAGTATTTTTAGCAGACAACTTGGGGGTAATGGTAGACACCACACACTAGACCTGGCTGCATACCTACAGGGCTGAAGTTAGAGGCAGCAAACAAATTTAGGGAAAATGTACACAAATATCTTGGAGAGAAAATCATTTGCACAGTAGGAATCTTGTCAGCTCAAGTGTAAAATTAAATCTAAAACAAGAAGGAAGAAGCTGTATCATAATCAGAGCAGTAACCATGTCAGTCTCTTTCACAATACCTCTTCAGAGGACAGGACATATGAACCACTCCTACACATTACAATACAAGCTAAAAACAACTTGTGTGTCTTCACCTTAATAGTCCTACTGCATAGGAAGAAGCAATTGTTCCTCTTAATAAAGGCGAACGTAAAAGATCACACAAAAGACAGTGATGTCATATCAACATCTGTGTTCCCTTCACTGTTGGGGATTTCGAGTGTCAAGGGCATACCATGACTTTGATCTTGATCAGCAGTAAAACCTCTCATTTGTAAGAGCAACATCAATATATTCTGCAAGGAACTTGCACTCATCCCCTGAAGATACTACAACATGATAATGTGAAGTAAATGCACATGATGAAAAGGAAGCTAAGAAACAATGTTTGGAAGTCTGTTAAAACAAACAATCCCTGTGAATTCCCAGATAACAAAAATACAAAAGTAAACTTAACCTTGGTATAAGTTTACTTATGTCAGGACTGAAACTTACTTCAGACTACTACTGGGTAGTGATGACATGTAACTACTGCAGCAACATAAAAGGAAACAAACATTTATCCCCGTAACCTTAACTCTCATTTTAAAAGTGAGCCATAAAGCTTCCTAATGGCCCTGCTTTTACAGAAAGTTCGTAAGGGAAGAGGTTGCAAGAACAGGGCAAAATGGAAAACTGTAGACAGTGAATTTTCTAGTACACCAGAATGTTCCCATGGCAGTTGCTGTTGGTTAAAAATACTTCCAATGCTAAAGAGTACAACTAATCTTGTTAACTGGAGACAGGAAAAATACCCCTGACAAAGTTCCTATACTGGAAAAGAGGACACCAAGACAAATGTCTTTCATCCAACACAGTGACATCGTAAATAGCAGAAGCCACTATGACCACAGCCATCGCAATACAGGGGCAGTAAGCACTGCTCCTTAAAATCAATAAATAATAATTTTAAAAGGGTAATTATGAAAAAACAACAAAACCGAAAACTGTTCTTCAGTCCAGCTCCCAAGGGAGTCCTGTTGCTAACTGCTTACTGCACAGGTTTTCTTCTCATGATGTTGTCCCAGGGACTGAGGCTGCATCACTTTACAGTGGAAGGCTGAGGCACCCTGCACAGAGCATGCCTCCTTCCCCCTGCAGCAGGCAATAGCATTCCACTACACGAATTAAACCTTGGAGCCGGTTTTATTCCCTCAGGTCAGCAGACCTTCATCAGCAGTCACGCAGTCTCTCCACATGAAAGTTTTCACCTTATCTTTCAAGAAACCACTTACACAAATACCTGCAATACCAGGCAGCTGCCCACATGCATAAGCATTCATCGCATCCTTAGGTACCTGCAGGGCTGCTGCTAGACCCCGGCCTGGCAGCACGGCTATGGCAGGCTGCCCCTCCACTGACCTATTCTAAACCAGGACTCTCCACCTCATCTGATAAAGGGTTAAACACATTCAGAAAGTTGAAGGACAGAGAGAAAATGATTTCAACATTAAGATTAATTCTACTATATTCAGCTTACTGCTGACCAACTCCACTGCAGAGAGTGGAGTGAAGGGATTTGCCCAAAGCCTCAGGGTAGCTCACTGGAAAAAATCAGAGGAAGTTTGTTCCTTGCTGTTTCATGTAATCACAGCTTAACATTCTTCTGGAAGTATTGCTTCTTAAAACTTCAAAAGGTTTTTATACCAGAGTAGACAGAATATGGCACAACACTACACACTAAGTTTGTGCCCTCAACATCAAAATAATCTGAACTGCAGCATATTTACAGTAAGGAGAATGGACACCTTTAGTCTCATTTTCATTTCCCAGCTCAGAAAAGCAGGTCATCACTTGCAAATGTGCAAAAAGCACAACCAGATTGAGCAATAAATCCAAAATGACAGATTAGCAATTCCAAATAGCTGAACTTTGGCATAATAAAAGATCATTTAGCAAAAGTGATGCCTTGATAAAGATGATTTTGGCACTAGCCCAAGCATTCATTCCTTCCAAGGTTATACAAACCTCACAGAACTGTAAATAGAACTTCAAGCACCGTTACTGATGGGAATGCAAAATAGGAGGGGAAATGGATATTTGTTTTCTCTGCAAAGGCCATGGAATGCAAGCCCATTTCCTCTGAGCCTCTTTCTTCCCCAGACTTTTCCCAGTCTGAACCTCAGGGATGATATGGGAGATGAAGGGATTTCATGCTGGATTATCTACAGAAGATTCAGCAAAGCCTCTTGATCTCCTTCGGACAATAGAAGCAGAAGTTAAAAACCTATTTGTTTTTTCAAGTTCTAACCTAATCCTCTGCAACTTCAGCAGGAGTTATTCAGAAATGATTACTCTCAGAGGAAACTTCCAGAGACTGCCCTCCAAGAAACTGAAGACTTGCTCCCTTTAGCTATATTATATAAAGAAAAATATATATGCATGTAGATACTATACATACATTCACACAAGAGCTATAACGGATAATTTTTTCTGTTGTAACACTTAATACAAATAGTTCTACAAGGGCACATGAGTTTCTCCCTAACTACTAGACATGTACAATTTATATGGTTCAAATAGCGGGAGAAACAGTAATGACTTAAATTCTCTAAGTCTACCGCCTGAATCTGGGAAGTTTTAAAGAAAACCAAAAACCAACCAACCAAAACAAATAAATAGAAAACCCCAAACCAACAAAAGAAAAAACCCAAAAAACATTTTCAAACAACGCTCTTGGCATTTTCAAAGCATCTAGTATTGCTGTCCATCAGCTAATGATCTGCTGTTGTTTCGCACGCACGTTACTAAATGGGACACAGCTAATTTTGTGTACAGAACACTTGTAGAAGTTCCACCCTCTAAGTATGTGCCCATCAAGTGTGCTTATGTTGCTGAAATAAAGTTATACAGCAATAAAGATGCAGTAATTCCAGTAATTCACCATAACCAGTAATTAATAATATGATAATCTGCTGCTTCTGCATTTCCTTTTAGGAAAACTGTTTTCTATTTATGTCAACATGCCAGGGTTAGCTATTTTTAAATATGGATGCTATAAAGGAAAAAGGAAATGCACAGACTTAAGCATCTATATTCCAAAAAATTCCATGTACGCGAGTACAATTTCTCCTCAAACATACAAAACCACTTGTAGTTTTTTATTTCTTACACCAAATCACTGCACATTATGCATTGACCTTCGAAATCACGCCCTCCTCCATCTAGAGACTTGGATCCAAGCTAAATTAGATAAAAGAAGGATAAACATAAAAAAAACCCCACTATCTACCAATTGGCAGCAAATCTTAAGTTTTCACAATGCAAGCAGTCATAAGCACTGGCAGTGTACTACCTGAATTTAAATACTAGGCTAAAAATTTCTGAATCTTTAGAGCTTTAGCATAAAAATATTAAGTTGAATGGCCTAGTAGTAACTTGAAACCAGAGTAAAAAATCAGAGATTGAAAACTTCAAATCCGTAAGTTGACTAGTACAACAGAAATACTATGAATTTTGTTGCAAGTCATGATTAAGATGCAAAAACATGCACATTAATTACACCATGAGATTTTTAACAGTCAACAATTTTTTTCTACTCCATAGCCACAAGACATAGGAAGAAATTTGCTGGTAACATGCTTGCAGTAAGCCATGCGCATCTGAAATGACATTAGACAACCAGTCTACCCAAACATACTACATCAAAGCAGCTTATAAGCATTAACTGACTTCAATACTTAAAAAAAATAGCAACTATCCTTATGGAAAATTAGCATACAAACTGAAAGTGATAGATACCTTGTCTACAACCAAGAGTCCACATGCTACCTCCCACACACAGTAGGTGAGTGATTATAAAATACTTTGTATGAGCAACCTGCATGTTCAGATTAGTTCTGTCACTTTTCACAACTCAAATCTTACACTGCATGGGCAGCAGCTGACAGAACACTGGAATTGGAACCTAGCATGTTATATTAGAGAACAACAATTTTAGAAGTTCCCTCTTACCTCAGCTTCTTTCTGCTGGAGGATTCTATCCTTGTCTACCACTTCTTCTTCGACAGGCCTATTGAGCAAAAGATTGGTATAAGATACACAAATCTCCACGAAGAAATTCAAGGCCTATAGTTCAACTAATATAACAAGAACAAAAAAAAAAAAGCCCACATGCTTCCACAGAGAGAAAATTAGGACACTCTTAAACTATGCTTCCCTTTGTAAAAGGCCATCTTTACCTCATGGACTCCTGTTACTCTCTTTACCTTAAAATCCAATTTCTTCACTGCTACAGAGATTTTTTGCCATTTACTCTAATCAAGAAATTCCCTCCACTAACTATATACATGGTACAAAAATAAATCATTAAAAAGCTGTGTAGACAACTTCCTTTAAGATCAAAATGCTTGTCTGAATACTTAAAAGAACAAGTAAATTGGGGTCAATAATAAGCTGCTATCAAGAAAGTTACAGCACAGGTTTTTGCATTAAGCTGCCAAGGCCAGAAACCTTACCAAGAATAAAAAAACACAAAGAAACACGCATATTGCCAAAAGAGATTGTTTGGTCTAAACTTCTGTCTCTAGCTCTATATGAAGGAACAAAGGAACAGCCACTATGGATGTTCTGCAGTAACTGGAGAAGTAACATCCTGTATTATAAGATAGGCTGGGGCCTATTTAAGTGCACCAAATGGAGTTTATTTTTTCCAAGCAGGCATCATTACATAAAAACCTATCTTGCTTGTAGCCCACTACCACTTTATGCACATTCCAATTAAAACACAGAGAAAACAGAATGGATTCAAACCCAAGAGCAGCTGTCTGTATTCACTATGTATTACCCCTCTTCAAGAAGGGCACTTCATACAAATTTCAGTAACTCCACAGCTTGAAGTCTCATGCAAAATAATTCATTACAGGTGGGATGAGGAGGAAGAGCAAGTCCAATGTCACAGGGGAAAAAGAAGAGCCTCACAAGGAGCAGAGCCCAGAGGCACACACACACTTACTTGCCAGTTCGTTTTAGCCTCTCCGAACGGAAATTCTCATAGTGCAAGTCCTGGGTCACCTCCTGCAGGTCCTGCATGTGCGTCCTAGAACAAGCAAAGGGCTATTGAATACTTTGTCCTTCTTGTCAAAGGAAAGAAAAACACCCTTTTATCTTCTATTTTTGTTTTATATAAACAGATGTATTTACTGGAAAAATAATCCTTGCAGACCAAAGCTGCCATAAAGCTTGCCAGAACACTGCTTGCATGTTTACTGGTCTTTAATTCCTACCTAAGTGCCCTCACACCAATATTCTTCAAAGATCCTAAGTATGCTGTTGTCCTCTTGTTCGTCAATTCCTTCAGAGAAGTTGTTTATACCAGTCACTGCAAGGTTAAGAACCTTGTGAACACAGTTATTCAGAAAGATATTTTCATTGCTAAACTATATTTTGACTCTCAAGTGCTATTAAGTATAATTTGTAACTGAGGACTAGGAGGAGCTCCTTGGCTCACATCACAGCTGACAACAACAACTGGAAACTGATAAATGCAAAAGGAAAACAACCGAGTGCTACCAATGACCAGCAGAGGGCAATCCCTGCCCAGCAGAAGCTAAAATCCAAACTACCCAGCAGAATTTAATTTCCAGCAATAGCAAAACATTATTAAAACAAAACAAAAAATAAAAATCACAAACCACCACCAAGCTTAAAAACATCTCTAAAGGAAGAATATCTGTATCAGTTAAAATCATAAGAGGCGTGCAGTATCATAATTTAACACAGAATTTCCTATATTGCCAAGAAAACCAAGCTTTCCCTTTCAACTATCCTTCAGCTTAATCGACCACTTCGAGTAAAAATTTTAAAAGCCTCTCTGCCCCACCCACTGCACAATAAGAAAACTTCAATTTCTATGTAAAGCTGTCAAATCAAATCAGTTCTTAGAAACACAGAAACATAGAAATGTCTGGGTTGGAAGGGAGCTCTAGAGGTCATCCAGTCCAACCCCTCTGCTGAGAGCAGGGACATCCTCAACTAGAGCAGCTTGCTCAGAGCCTCATCAAACCCCACCTTGAATGTCTCCAGGGATGGCACCTCAACCACCTCCCTGGGCAAACTGTTCCAGTGCTCCACCACTCACATGGTAAAGAGCTTCCTCCTTATTTCTAAACTAAATCCATGCCTTTCTAATTTAAAACCACTGCCCCATGTCCTTTCACTCCAGGCCTTTGTAACCAGGCCCTCTCCAGTCTTTTTATAAGCTCCCTTCAGGTACTGGAAGGTCATATTTGTCCCCCTGGAGCCTTCTCTTCTCCAGGCTGAACAACCCCAGCTCTGCCCTCTGATCATCTTCATGGCCCTCCTCTGGACCTGCTCCATCAGATCCATGTACTTCCTGTGCTGAGGGATCCAGAGCTGGACGCAATATTCCAGGTGAGGTCTCAGCAGAGTAGAGCAGCAGAATCCCCCCTCTCAATCTGCTGGCCACACTTCTTTTGAGGCAGCCCAGGATACGATTGGCTTTCTGGGCTGCAAGCACACACTGGCTGCTCATGTCCAGCTTCTCGTCTACCAGCACCCCCAAATCCTTTTCTGCAGGGCTGTTCTCTATTGCCTCTTCCCAAAGCTTGTATTGATAGTGGGGATTGTTCCAGCCCAGGTGTAGGACCTTGCACTTGCTCTTGTTGAACCTCAGGAGGTTCACCTGGGCCCACCTCTCCAGCTTGTCCAGGTCCCTTTGGTGTATTGATAGCTCCACTCAGCTTGGCATCATCCATGAACTTGCTGATGGTGCACTCAATCCCGCTGTCTATGACATTGATAAAAATGTCAGACAAGACAGGCCCCAGTATGGACGCCCGAGGGGCACCACTTGTCACTGCTCCCCATCTGGACTTCGAGCCATTGACCACTACCCTCTGGACACGGCCATCCAGCCAATTCCTTATCCACTGAACAGTCCACCCATCAAATCTGTATCTCTCCAACTTGCTGAGTAGGATGTTGTAGGGGACCGTGTCAAAGGCCTTGCAGAAGTCCAGATAGATCACGTCCACAGGTTGTCCCTTGTCCACTGATGCAGTCACTCTGTTGTAGAAAGCCACTAGGTCTGTCAGGCAGGATTTCCCCTTAGTGAAGCCATGCTAGCTGTCCTTGATCACCTCTTGTCCTCCATGTGCCTTATCAGACCTTCTAGGGAGAATCTTCTCCATGATCTTCTCAGGCACAGAGGTGAGGCTGACAGGTTGGTAGTTTTCCAGCAAATGTCGGGGTGATTGAAGTCTCCCAGCAGGACGAGAGCCTGTGTGATACCTCCTGGAGCTGGAGTAGGAATGCTTCATCAATAGCCTCCCCTTGATCAGGAGGCCTACAGAAGACTCCAACCACAAGGTTCCTGTTGTTTGCTTGGTCCCTAATTCATACCCATAGCCTTTTCACTTGATCATGGTTATTTTTTAGTGAAATTTCTTCACAATCAATGTTTCTTAACACAGAGGGCAACACCTCCACCCCTCCTTCCTCTCATGTCCCATCTGAATAGCTTGTAGCCATTGATAGCCACACTACAGTTGTAGGATGCATCCCACCAGGTTTGCTATGGCCACTGTGCCATAGCCTTCCAGCAGCACAGTAGCTTCCAACTCTTCCTGTTTGTTGCCCATGCTACGTGCGCTTGTGTAGAGGCCCTTCAGCTGGGCAGTCAGTTGTTTTCCCTTTCCAGAGAAACACCCGTTAATTCCCTCGAGGTGTTTCCCTGTTGGCTGTTACTATCCCAGGAGCCCCTGGCTCATCTCTGTCAGATTTTGGCTGTGCTGCTGTGTCCCCAGCATGCTGCAGGGTAATGGGATGAAGTTCCTTAGTAGCTCCCCTTCCCTCCAACCTTGAGGTGTCATCCTTCCTCTTGTGAAACGAAGGCCTGATGGTATCATTATCCCCTTCCCCCTCATCTGCTTGATTGTTCCCACATTCTACTGTGGGTCCAAGCTCATTGATAGCTCTTGCACCTTCCTCTTCACATGGCTCATTGTCTCCTGCTTCCCCTGAAACAGTAGTGGAGGTGGTACCCTGCCCCATAAACATCCCAGGTTTATTTTTGGAGAGCCTGTTTTTTCCCTTTCCTCCCCTCAAATGTAGTTTAAAGCTCAGCCAATCAGCCCAGTCAATTCTTGTGATAAAAACCTTCTGTCCCTTTGAGAAAGGCACACCCCATCTGCTTCCAGGAGGCCTGGCCTCATGCAAATTGGCCCCTGATCAAAAAACCCAAAGTTTTGCTGGTGGCACCAAGTACAAAGCCATGAATTAACCTGCACAGTCCTCTTCAGTCTTTCTGGGTAGGTATCTGTGACTATGGGGATAGAGGGGGTACCTGACCCTCAGTCATTTTTAATGGGTGATCCCTATTCATGGCTCCACCAGTCAATCCCCTCCGCAGCTTCCATGATGCTTCTAAGCCTTTCCACTTCAGCTTGCAGCCTTTCAACCTCACCCTGCAGCTGTGCTGCTCGGCTGAGCAGATCATCAACCTGCTCACACTGTGCACAGCTCCCTCCTACCAGGGAGAGGCATTCCTTGCATCATGTTCTTCTGCGGAAGCTCTGAGTTCCCACCTCTATCTTGTTCAGCATCAGGAGCACAGACTTCTTTTGCCACGTGGAGACCATTATTCTAGGACTGTAGTACTGATTTATTGTAGTGTTGGTTAGGTTGTTTGGTGTTTGTTACTATTACTATGTTTGCCCAGCCCTCACGCATGATATGGTGGTGCTTCCAGTTTCACCACGTTTAACTTTCCTGTGGCTTCCCAGCAACACCCCCCATCTGCATCACTCTCCCAAGGACATCCGCGAAAGTTGCAGACTCTGCTGCTCTTTGCTGTCTCTCTGCCCCCCTTGCATCGGGGAAACCCCCTGTTTAAAGGAAGGAGGAGGAAAAAAAGCAGGCACCACAGAGCCCATTGGTGCCAGAGCCGGTCCCACTGTCTCTCTGCCCGAGATATGGCCTTACAGTTCACAAGGTGTAAAAGCAGTCACACGTATCTGGCAATGTAAAATAGAGAAAGTATTTTCTGAAGACAAGAGATCAAACGGTTACAACAAACAAAACAAGCTACAGGGGGGCTAAAAAGTCACTCTGCATTGCCATCAGAGCTAGTGTTGAATTAAAGAGTTCACATTCTTCTAACTCTCCAGTCATTGCAACAGCTACGTCACCGCAGCAGATGGGATAATTTTAACATTACTCACACCAGCATTGTGCGTAGTTTAAGGAAATCATTGTGCTCTGGGTTTTCAACTTCAACAACTCCCCAGGGATACAGACGGCCTCTGATTTTTTTTCCTTTCACCTCAATAAGTTGGTTGGATCCAATAACAGCAAAGGGAATGCTGGCCTAGTTGAGACAGAGCAAAACAAGTTACTGATTTTTGACAGGTTACTTTTTTGTATGGTTTTTTGTTGTTTTTCTTTTAAAGAAAGCACAAAGACTCTCTAATAACAAACTGGAGAGGAGGAAAAGAAATGCCGGCAAATGCACTCAAATCCCTCCACATCAGAAAACCAGCAAATCCTATTCTAGGCAATGCAATCTCAATACCTGTAGTTCTGTTAGGATCAGTTTTCTTAACAGAGGCACAAAAGGAAATGACGCTTTGCTTTAGGAACACTTGACTGCTGTTGGAAGTACAGTTTGGGCATAATGTGTCATCTGACATAACATCATGCACTGACAACGGCCAACAGAAACACACTTCAGATACAGATTAAAGTAGCTAGAGAGAGAATTTCAGATACATTCTTCATGCATCTTTGTGAGTATCAACACAAGGAGGAAATTACTTCAGTAAAACCTTTATTATCTGCTCTAATGAGAGGAAAGTTGTTAATTTATATAGTAACCATAACACACGGGCACACACATTCTCTCTCTGCTTGCATGTTAAAAGGTTGGAGTCAGAAAACAGCCTTCAAATCACAGTTCTGGGTGAACAGTTGCTTACATTTTAAAGAAAAAAAAAAGAAAGTCACAACACACTACATTTGGAATTCTGATGAAGCAGAGACTGGAATAAAGAGGATAATAATTCAGAGTCAACATCCAAAGAAAACTTGAACCTTCAACACATTATCAAGTACTTTTGAGCATAGGCTTGAAGAATTACTGCAGCAAAATAATAAAGTAGGAATGAAACTTGCCTTTAAAACTCTGGTTTGTTCTTTAAACTCCTCATCTTCATCAGAATCTGCATCAGGGAGCTGATAAATTCTAATGCCATGTTCAGAAATCTCATCCAGAACCTGAAGTTTACAAAAAAGGACTAATAATACCTCCTTAATGAAATAAGTTAAAAATAAATACAATTGATTTTCTAGTCTGTCACATCTAGGAAACTCAGAATGTTTTTCTGCTTTAGCAAGTTTGACAATGCTTAGCTTATGTACTACCAAATTACTTTATGCCCTACAAGACTATCTTTCACAGCATTCATTTCATGCTTCCTATGGAGGAAAAAAAACACCATTTTTCATTCTTCATTCAACAGAGACTTGGCACCTCAAGTCCATAAATATCCTGGGATGCACAGAAGAAGGTATAAAAAACATTAATCAAGCAATCTACATGTTTTGAGATGTAAGAAAGGAATATTAAGGTGGAAATCAATCACACCCTTAAAATGAAGAAAGGAAGCCTATGCTACATCTGGCTGGATTTTAAAGATTTTATTTTACTACAGAGGAAAAAAAGAAAAAAAGGAGAAAGAAAAAAAAAAAAAAGAGTATCTTAAAACCATTGTTGAGATTTGCTAACTACAGAGGTTCTCTTTTAAAGAGCTTACTAACAGGCATTTTAAAAAGCCGAAACACTTGCTGAGATTACCTCTGAATTTAACTGTTTGTAATCTATGATACAATCTGTAAAATCAGAAATGGCTGAACGGGAACAGCAGCTCACCTGTCTGTCCACTCCAAAAGACAGACTCACTGACTCAACACATTGTGACATTCCTACTGTATGTTTCTTTGTGTATTACCTTAACCAGCATATTTTTGTGTAGTGATTCAGAAATAAAGATTTAAAATAAACCTATCAAGAAACAGTCAAGGCCTTCAGACAACAATCCACAGCAGTACTTGAAGAACAGACATCAGAATTAGAACACGGAATGAGTTATGCAGCTAATATTCACAGAAATCTATGAATGTTAGCTGCATAACTAATAAAAATATTGGTAATAGAAAGTATACTTGCACAGCACTTTTTGAAGACTAACAAATACACACCTGACTCTGAATTCAAGTGTGAAATAACACAGGCTTAAAGACTATTTTGTTTTAAAGGTACAAAGGGTAAATGCAATTTTAGAAAACATAAATAAATCATTAAAAAAAAAAACAAATCCAGAAGATTCACATGGAGCATAATACAGAAGCAGACAAAACCAAAGTGAAGTTTATACAAAAAAGTAAGCAAAAGCAATTAATTTGGAGAAGGGATTCATTAATTATACCATCAAAATCATAAAGCCCATGTCAAAGTGTATTGTCATGTATATGATATGCACAAAAAATTGAAAAGACAGTGCCTATCATCTCTTAAATCAAAAATCCAGTTAAACCAGAGAAAGTTATTCAAAATCCACTAAGAAAAGGAAACCCAGTTTTCTTTATTGTCACTAATGTCAGAGATTAACTTAAAAAATTAGTCTATCTGTATTTCTGGATACATTCTTTTCCTAATGAAATCACTGCAGGGGTAAGCAGCTAGCATAATTCTGGGCCTCTGGCAGTCTCACAAGGTGGTCTAAGTCAATCCTTTCTTCAAAATTGAAGAGAACGCTTCTACTGCCGTACAGTTAAAAATATCTTAGTCAGAAATCCCATCAAATGCACTGACAAGATTTTCATTCGCTAAAGACAGTGTGGTGGTATGAGGAAAGCATGAAGAATGCTGAGATTCCACAACAACTCTTTTCAAAGGGACCCTGGATGTCTCAGCAGAAAAAGGTTAACTGTGCAAACTTCCTAGCTGAGTATTCCCTAACTAGTTGCAACTGTAACTCCACAACTGGCACCTGAACCACACAGCAGCACCACTGCAGTAATGAACTCTTACAAAGTCTGTGCAAAAACAGAGGCAGTTTGAGGCATTCATAAAAACATTCAGAACAGCGTGTGTACAGACCTGGGCCAGCATTACTGCATATAACTCAACATAACGTGGTAACACAAATACAACCAGACAAGGGGTCTTAATGAACCTGCCCATAATTTTGTTCAGTTTCTCAATCCTCTATCACGATGGCAACCAATAGCTACAGTAGAAACAAAACTTGTCCAACCAGAGCTGCAGCATTAAACAGCTGTTTAAAATAAAACAGTCCTTCAGATCATTAGAAGAGGAATGACCATGTATGAACCACGGCTATTCCCACGACAATGTTTTCCTGCCAGGTATATAAACATCCCCCGCACTCACTAAATAAAATATTATGAGCCTCCACCTACACAGAGAGAAGTATTTTTAAAAGAAAAAAAAAGAAATTTGGGAATCAACATTGCCAATGAGCAACTAACAGTTCCAGCCACACAATTACATTTAAATCAATGTGTAGCGTTACTGTTTTGCAAGTGGGAGACAACTCAGTTGTCACTAAATGATAATAAAAGATGCACAGCTGGGATAGGTGGGGCAGCGCTGCAGTGCGATGCCTTTAAGTAGCTGCATAAAACAAGAAAGCACATTTAACCTGGCCGAGATCTTAAAGATAAAATGCAAGTGAAACAATAACGGGAAAGCCAACAACAAGGGGTGCTAGAATAATATATTACAGCTGTTAAACCTAGTGCTTTCCTGAAAGGAAAAAGAATTGCAATAAAAACAAACTGTATTTTATGCTCCTAACAATGAAACAGCATTTTGCTTCTTCAAATCTGAATTTTATTGGCCTCAGAGGATTCTGTGTTCCTAAAGATTAGCCTTCCCATGGGAAATTAAAAAAAAAAGTCAAAATATTAGTTCTCCTCTCATGAAGTCATTCTTTTGAGCAAGTTTCCTTAGCAGCCTTGCATGGCACAGCTTGTGAAACTGCCCTGCATTTCTTCCCACTCAAGAGTTTTAAAAAATAACTTTGAATTCCAGAAAGACCAAACAGGAATTACTGCAAGCTGGGTTTCCTTTGCAAGCACCACAAGCTGATCCTGCTGCTTAGTCCAAGGCAGCAAAACAAAAACATTTTACTTTAGATTGACGGCCAAATGGCAGAAACATCTAAAAAAAATAATAAAAAAAAAGACTTCAAGC
The DNA here is from genome assembly GCA_027560015.1 of Chloroceryle amazona. Taxonomy (NCBI): domain Eukaryota; kingdom Metazoa; phylum Chordata; class Aves; order Coraciiformes; family Cerylidae; genus Chloroceryle; species Chloroceryle amazona. The sequence continues at coordinate 26,853 of JANHFX010029628.1, forward strand.
TGCGTCAGCAAAGCAGGATTTTGATTCTTAATCTTGATTAGAGATTCTGTTAGCCAAGATGCTGTGAGTTAGAACAATATACAGCAGATAGACTTTCAAAGCTTTGGAACCACATTATACATTTGGCTTAATATAAACTCAGTCTGTAGAATGCCCTTTGCTGGCAGTACAAAAATAATGAAGATTTGTTTACCTGTTTCCTAACCACTCCCTCAGACAACAGCATAAGTGCCATTCATCTTGTTATATTTATCCAATGCATAGTGGTGTCCATATACGTAAGTCAAGACTGTTTTAAAGACTAGTTAGTTACAAGTAACTGCTTAAACTAGGAAAAACTAGATGTGGGTCAGCACTGAATATGGTCAAGAGAAGTTGCCTTTAAATTAATCTGTTCATCACAGGATATGTAAACAGAGATTCACCTCCATCTTCCACAATAAACATGCATCATAAATCCTCAATCTAACATCACTTACAGAATTGTACTGAAAAATAAGTAATGCCAAATTCACGTTGGGAAGCACTCTTCCTTGTGCTAGTACCATGTTTCAGCTAAAATTCAGTATTAACCGTACATAAAAGCGATGTCAAATAGCATTTGCACTATACTATACTTGACCCCAAGGCCACCAAGCAGCACATAAAAGGAGCATGGGAGAAAAGAGTCCCCCAAAAAAATTAGAGCATTATCTCTACACTCAAGGCATAAGTTATTAAACTTGTGAAAATTCACAGGCTTTGTAGGGTTCGACTGTTAGACTTTCCAACTGGATGTACTGGGTCTGAGTCAACAGAACCTGAAAAAAGCTTCTGATCTCAATACTTTTTACTGAGCCACCTCTCAGCATAATACAGTCTCACAACCTTTCCTTAGCAAGGTGCATGACTTTAACAAGTCATTCTGAACTAAGAAGAAAACCAAGGAGAGATTCAATATTTATAGTCATTGGCCAGATTATTGTATGATGAGATTAAATAGAAAGTAGGTAAAAGACTTCTACAACCACAAGTATGTACTTTATTCCCATAGAATTCACTACAATGTCATATTTGGCAGAGGCTGTCCTATCTTGCAAAACCTTGGCAAAAAAAGAAAAAAGAAATTCAAGACAGCAAGTAAATCTTCCAAAGCAAGAAAAGATAACTTAGTAAAAAAAACCCCAAACATATAAAAGATGATGTACATTTTTCCATAACAATGGAAGTACAAAAAGCATCCTGATAATGTATTAGCCTAACTGTCCTGCCTCTATTTTAGTGTGTCAGTTTGTACCACAGGATTTAGTTTGTATCATGGGTGACATATTAAGCAACTTTCCAGTCACCCCAACCTAACCACATTTTGCTACAAACCACAGAGACCAAGTTTCTTTTGGATGAAACTAAACCTAAAGATATGCTCTCAGAACACACCTCATGCTTTCCCCTCACCAACAGGCATTCAGTCCACTGGACTAAATAAAAACATTTGAAACATCTACACTGCAGTTCTAGATGATTTGAGCCCTTGTTACAAACTGCTTTCCTTTAAACGTGCTCTGTTAGGGTGTACAACTTGCTAAGAAAGATGAAGGCAAGAATGGCCAGGTTCTCAGCAAGTGCAACTGCTAAAGCACATCAGAATTCCGAGGAGATTTCCCACCTCACACTTCCTGAGGATTAGGTCCGTGGCCACTATCATTCACCCCTCTTCAGTTTGAATTTACTTTATATTTGGCTTTAACATAGTATGTGCTGCATTGTTCTCATGATCAAGCGTTAAGACCTACTCTTCTCTTCAGCCTTTCTCTCTCCTTCAGCGTCAGTGTGTCAGCCTTGGCAATCACGGGGACAATGTTCACTTTTCCATGAAGAGCCTTCATGAATTCTACATCTAATGGCTTCAGCCTGTCAACAAGTAGGAAAGGAACAAAAAAAAAAAAAAAAAAAGAGTTAGTCTTTCAAACAGACTAAATGTATTAAAAATTATTCTTTCACATATTTTCATAAATAGTATTTCCAAAAGAAATTAAGTCAGAGCACTTAATTATCAGCTTGGTTGTGTAAAGGCTGAAGTACAATTAAAATTGTTGCTGTAAGATAAATTGGCTATTTTAAGCTCTTATGTTTCTAGGTGATAAACAACATAACATTGGCTGCTTCAAAACAGTATTAAATGCCAAAAAGGTGACAAAGTAGAGGCGAACATTAATTCTCAAAGACCATTTTAATTGTACTGGTTAATTGAGTTACTTCCCACACTATCAGTTAACATTAAAGTTACATTTACACTTCAAATAATGAACAGACTTATGGACAAGATAAAACACCTTAAAATAGAAGAGCTCAAGCGCTTTTTCTTACCCATGCCCAAAGGGAGAGATGAAGTAAAAACAGCAATGGACTCTGTTGTCTATAATGTGGCGCCTGTTTAGACCACTCTCATCATGAAGGTATCTTTCAAACTGGTTGTCAATATACTGGATAATTGTTTTGAAGCTGTGATATGGGACAGGAAAGAAAGAGAGACATCTTAGATAAGCTTTAAAGTAATTTTCAAAGACTTCTGAAAAGATAAGATCAGAAGGAGGAGAATCACATTTTCAATAACATTTCTGTTACAAAAATTCAACTTCCTAGCATTGTATCTACTACTGAGAACAGTATTTTGATAATGCAAAAAGATATTTTCATGGCAACCACCAAGTGTCTGTTTATGCCTAAAACTACTTTCAAGTGTTCCCCTGTCCACTGGATAAAAAGTTCAAGTGCAAGCTCCGAAAAAAAGCACAGAGACAACACAGACATGAACAGAAGATTGAGGATTTTTCTGTTTTGTTTTTCTGGTGGTAAGGGGGTGAGGATTTGTTTTTAAACCAGTTGACAAATGACATATCCCGGATATCCTCTTGATTTACAACCTTGTCCCTAGAGCTAGGTTTCTATAGTTACCTATGAAAATTCTGGTATTCTAGTCTGTTTGAATTAAGTACAAATACATTTGTAAGTCATGCACGAAAGCATCACATGATTTATTAAGCTATTTTCGTTACCTTACAGAATCCTTTTCTGTTGGCAAAGAAAAAGAATTCCTACTTAGTTCAAGGCAATTTAAAAAATGACCTACAAAGCAGCAGAGGAACACAAAATTTGACCACAGATTAATCAGATACAAAAAGCAGTGACTAGAGAGAGAAAACACAATGCATTACTAAGAAGATTGTTTTAAAACATTCCAGAGCATTTAGACACCTGCAAACAACATTAATATAAAAGGACACTTTATATTAAGTACTGCAGGGGAAAGGAAATGAACACATTGATGAAGATAAGATTAGACTGATGACTGTGTGTCATGAACATGTCTTAAACTACTTGGGGGAAAACCGAACAGAAAGCTTAACTTGAAAAACAGTATTTCTGTTGTTGAGAAAGTGCAAATTTGACTAGAGAAACTTAAGGAGAAAACGGACAAGAGAACACAAAAAAAGAGAATTAGTAATTTGGAAAATGATCACACAAAAAGATGGCAAATACTGTGATGTGTAGCGAAGTTCAATGCTGGGCTGTGTGGCTGCCAATGAAGATAATGAAAGAAAGTAACAGGAATGGTGGAAGAGAGCCTGAACGGAATCTGGTTTTCCAAAGTCAAGTAAGCTTTTGGATCTAGGAAGAATAAATCCATAAAAGAATGGATTATACACACATTTCTATCTGCATTGTTCTAAATCATGATCTGCACTGTTCTAAGTCATGATACAGAAGACAACAGAGCAAAACAAGGAATTTATTGGGCTTTGGCCTTAGCACTGCTCAAGTCTTAAGAACGAGGATCTTAATACACATTGAAAAAGGACAACATGGTTTATGTTCCTGTTGATCTTAAATACCCTCCTCTTAGCTGGTGAAAGGTAATGAGATTGAAGACGTACAAATAGCAGGACAGAAACCAAGCACAAACAATGGGAAACCACCTATCACACATTTCCCTGGCAACGTAATTAGTTTACGTGCAGTTTTCTAGTTCTAATAGCTATCATTTTCCCTATAAATATGGTGTTAGTGTCCTGTACCTCCCGGCTTCCGGGAAACACCTGGCTTATACCACTGTGCTATCATTACTTAGGAGATAGCACTTCCTGTATTCAAACAGCAAACAACAAAAACACTGCATTTAAGCCCACTGGGGGAAAATGAGCAATATTACCAAGCTGACAAAAACCTCAAAACACAACTTAACATAAGCCAGTAAAAGAAGAACGTTACCAGCAGCCTGGAAGCAGTTATCAAAGAATGACCTGTGACACTGCATCCCAGATGAAACAAAGCGTATGATCAGCAATATTTTAAAAGTTCATTTGTAGACTGTCAACCATCCTTTTGGTGTCAGATTTGATCCCAGATCCGTGCATGAAACAATTTTTTTTTCCCTCCTCTCCTTAGATCCTTTCTATTCTATCTGATGCAAGATGTTACCTTAAGGACATGCCCCTCTCAAGATTCCACTGTCCTTATGATTGGAAGAGCTGTTCTATGCTTCAAACCTCCCACCATAAAGAATCTTGCTATTCTTCAAACACACACCTAAGCTGATGCCAAGAGCATTGCTAAGTGTAGATTGATTCTAGAATACAGAACTGCAGCTAGCACTAAAGCTGCACACAAAATCTAAAAAATTGTCACTATGGTTAACTATGGTCAGCACCCACCTTTTTGTACAGGCTGTTTTAAGTACAATAGTATTTGGATAACAAAAAATAATCTACCTTATGGATTTAGTACAACACATTCTCTAATAACTCATTTCCCAGCCTGGCAGTGTTATTCTTTTGAGTCCAGGAGGTGCACCAGACAAACTCCTAACAACACATGACCCTTACTGGCATTTCTTCTGTGACAGAAAATGCACAAAAATGACCCCAGCTCCCATCCTTGAAAGTCAAACTCTAAAATTAAGCGTTTTCATCAGTTCAAAGACAGAACCCAAAAGCCATTAGGAAACCTACTCAGGAGAAAGATATTTGAAACAGGATCAGCAATTGCTGCTTCCTGGAAACATCATGCCAAATTGATTTACTTCTGTTCAAAAATAATCTTAGTAAACTTTACCACCCTGAAAAACGGGTAGTCTGTACAAATTGCAGATTCCCCCAAAGAAAAGTGCTTTATAAAACTTGGATCAAGATCAGCACCATCTACTGGTTAACCATAATTGCAGTAAATGATCCTGAATACAAACAAACTCACAAGCACAAACTTACTGCTTCCTCTGAACTAACAAGGAAGGAAGGTAGGTGCACTGGGTTCGTCTTGACTACAGCTTGAAACAAAGAATCTATCCATCCGAGTCCTCATGACATCCTGTAAGGACTAATGGACTTAGTCAAAATGACAAACACCATGGCTCAAGTCTTTAGGTGACATAAAAAAAATGGGACTAGAGACAATTAAAATTAACCGCATCTTTTCATTTTGTAGCATAGAAGTACTATTTTAGAAGTGCTATTTGTTCCCGCAATGTATTTTGAAGATTAAGATTTGTCACAGAAAACTAGGGATAAACCAGTAAATTGTTCTACTGGGTATGAATCATCATGGAATGACTCTATTTAGCAAGCCTCTAAAAAAAGGGGGAAAAATCTGAACACTTAGGTCTCTAAGAAACATCTTAAGAGAATAAACAAAGGGCATTAGAACACAATCAACAGGAAGAGCTCTACGTAACACAATACACAGGCTGCAGAGCTCTTAGCTCCAGCGGAAGGAAGCGCTAGTCAACAGTGCACAAAATAAGCAAGACCATGCTGCAGCCCAGAAAGATGCCTTAGCGTTATTCTGAAAGTTCAATTATTGTTCACAGAGTAGGAAAAGTGGAAAGAGAATAAAAATCCCACTACGGCTTCACTTTCAAATTTTCATTTAGTGTATCACATAACTTCACTTTTGCTGTGATTCAACAGTACACTGTAGAAAGAAATTAAAATTTATGTCTGATAACAATGTTCTTCAGAGTGGTAAGGTAACACTGTATTCTGTCAAGAAAAGATTACAAAACATTCTATTAGCAGTATAGATGTTTATTTTCTCAGCTGTTTGCCTTCTTCCTGATTTTTAACTTACACTGAAGAACTCAGATCAACCCGTATTAGCTTTACGCTCCCTTTCCCTGCACAGTGGCACTTCATTTGTCTTAGAATCACTTCAAATTACCACCACAAAAGAAGTGTCAACAAAAATTCATAGCTAAGCAAAATAAAACCTGTTAGCACATCTTACAAGACAAACCATGTGGAAATTGAAAGTTTAGCTTATAATTGCACTGGAATAATTCAGGTATCCTAGTAAGCACATTACTATATCTAATCTTTGATTTTGTGATAACTTTTTCAAGATAGTTTTCCACAATTAAAGCACCTGACAATGATGATTCAGAAATTACATTTATGAACAAACTTAGTAATTCTAATTGTTGCAAACTGACCACTTCCTTCATAGCAATTTTACCATGTACCATGTATGTATGTTGTCCAGTGTATCTGCAGACAGTTATTTCAGCTACTAAAGATTATCAGTGGTATTTAGGCCAGAGACAGCCAAGTAGTAACTCCACTGTAAAAAACCATGCAGTTCTACTGAAATAACTAGTAGTACATAGAAGAGATGGGGAATGAAAAGCACTTGCTTGAAAATACGGAAATTGGATGAGCCAGAGACACAGAAAGTAAAAGACAAAAAAAAAAAAATCCCTCCACCAGAATTCTCTCTCATCAGAGAAGCTACGGAGACAAAAAAAAATAAAAATTCTGCAGTTGTCACAGAGAACCTTGCTGGAGGAAAAGCCATTAACTGAGAATCACAGACAGCCTAGAGAACACTAACAAAACCACCTAAAAATATTAAAAAATGGTTAGAAAATTGAAACAGCAAGTTGTACAAAGTAATACAGTTTTACCAAATATGGGCATCGTAGGCAACAATAACTATGAGAAACTTGATTTAAAATCTCACACAAACAAAATGATCACGTTGCTCATGATAGGAAGATGAGCACCCAGAATATGCAGAAGTGTCTAGAAAACTGTGCTGAACTGCAAGGACCCAGAAAAGAATCTCTGCCATGAATTCAAGAAAACAATCCATTAATGTTGAGAATAATGAACCTGCTGCTTCTTTTCATGACAAAGTTATCCAAAGATCATCAGTTGAATCACTTAAGTTCAGAGAGACGACCATGCTAGAGTAGTGTTTGTGTAAGATACAAACTCTATCAAGCAAAGCACTATTTACACACATACCAGTCCTGGCTGTTAATGGCATCTCCATATCCTGGTGTGTCAACTACTGTTAAACGCAGTTTCACCCCTCGCTCCTCTATCTCTACTGTAGAAGCTTCGATCTGAACTGTTCTCTCTATTTTCTCTAAAATAAAAGGAACATTTTGGTTGTTATTATGTCTATCAAGTGCTGCAGAAACCCCCGCAGGAGAGAGGAATAAAAGAAGAAATGAAATTTGAAGTGCACTGTAACCTACGTGAAAAAATATTTTAAAATTATAAAAAAAAAAAAAAAAACAACAAACCACCAGACAAAAACCAAACCAGCATCTAGCTAGGCAAAATTTAACAGATTTTTGTAAATAAACAAGAAATAATGCACTACAATATATGATTTACTCATAACAATTATAATACTCAGAAGCATGCCTAGATTCTTTGTGAATAGGTATTTACACCTCTAATCTGGATTTAAGGCTTTACTGGGAAAAAAACATTAAAGGAAGTGAGGATTGGAGCAAAACCCCCATTTAGGTGCCTTGACACCTAAAAGGTTTGAGAGGTTGAGGGGTTTTTAATAACAATTGATAAAGAAACAACAAAAGATGAGTCTTTGAAAAGAAATATGAGAAAAGTGATGGCTCCAAAAAATCTAATTTGTAGGATCAAAATACATCTGGACAGCATGACAAAGGGTCTCATGGGTGAAACTGCAAAACAACATTTACCTGCAGCTCCAGGAATATAACGTTCTGGGTAAAGATCAGTCAGGAACAGACTGTTAATTAAAGTGGATTTTCCCAAACCAGACTCACCTACAAACAAAATAATTCAGGTTAAGCATATACACCTTTTATTCCAGGCTTTTTAAAGTACCTCCTTCCTTCCCAAGCCTACATTACGAGGGAAAAATAATTTGTTCATCAGGATCCACCCTAGTTTTTGAGATAAAAAACATCAAAGGTTCAGCTAAGCACTTTAAAAACCACAGGAAAAACAAGCCTCTAGTGTTTTTATAAATGCTACATGAAAATGTTAAGTTTACTGTAATAGTTTTCATAATAAAGCTGAAAGGTCATACAGCATTGACTATAGATGTAGAGATAGTTAGGTTACTTTAGGGAAACAAAAGCTTTGTTTCCATTTGAACTTAGAAAATCAGGAGCTGTAGCTCTCCTTTTGAAAATTTCTGAGACCTTTAAGGTTTTCCTAAGCTAGAAACTGAACCTGGAACACTGTTAGGAGGGAGAACAAATAAAGCAATTCCGAATTAACAGTTGAGCTTCGCACCTTTATATTTAGGATACATGCAACCTATGAAATATGAAACAGAAAATGGTAAGAAAATTATTCAAAATTCGCCTAAGAAGTTCCATAATTCCAGAACTTCAGGTCATACAAATTTTGTCCTACATTAAACCTGCAAATGAAATTACTAAATCTGAATTTCAAAAAGTCTCTTTTTTTTTCCTAGCCCAAGGAATCAAAGGAGTCAGCATTTAGAACTGGCCATGTCATTTTAGATGGTACTAAAACTAATCTTAGAGATGAAGAAGTTATCTATGTCATCACAAACTACACAAAATAAAAACACTTCACACATGCCACAGATTATCTATTTATTTTACAGACATTGCTGAACAGTCTGTCACTAAATTATCCCAGACAGTACTACAGCACACAGAATAAGGAGGAAGCATTACACGTCTTCTTATTTTCATTTTTCAACAACAGGTAACTCCAAGAGAACTACTACAAAAAGGCGAGAGGACTGTGGACTCCCTTTGCACTTGTAGAAAATGAATCTGATTCAATGCCAGCATAATTCAATGTGTCATTTAAAACAGCTTTGTGCCTAAAGGACTTTCCATCAAAGACTCCTACAGGTGCTCATTCACAGAACAGGCAAATTAAAAGTTTAGTGGTAATACCAGAGTGAGTCAGAACAGAACAGAAGAAAACACAAGAATAGCACCACCATTTCAACAGCAAGATATTCACCATGTGCACTCATGCCTCCAGTGGGGAAATGGGAGTCAAAGAAAGATTAAGCAACTATCCCTACCACCTGATGATGAGTCAGGAACAGAAGAATGTCTTCTTGGCTCAAATTCATACTCTCTAATCACTATTAATACTCCCTCCCACCAAACATGACAAAATAGTAAGAGATTTCTTCTGCCCAACAGTCAGTTGCTAAGGAGAAAGACATATATATGTATGTCCATGTGAAAGGCATTATTTGTTGTTGCTTAAAAGTCAGAAATACTTAAACAAGGCACTTACCCACCACCATCAGGGTGAATTCAAATCCCTTCTTCACAGATTTCCTGTGAACCTGGTTGGGCAGATTAGCAAATCCCACATAGCCTGCCGAGTCAGAAAACTGACAAGAAAACAGAAGTTGAGTATAAATGAGAACCCCTTCCCTCTAAAAAGTTGAAACAAAGTTCAATTGCTTCTATACAAAAAAGTGCAGAGGTATGCAAAGTACATGGAAAAAACAGAATTAAATTTTTGCTGCTTGAAACAGGCCCACTTATCAAGCCTTCTCATATAAATAGAAATCTGATAAGTAGCTGGAGCTACACATAAAAAAAAAGTCTCTCCTTGGATTTAAAAAAAAATAAAAATTGCAAGAACACACTTATTAATCTTAAGCTGCAAACATAGCTAAAAACACCAAAGGCTTTAAGCCAGATGTCAGAAATATCTGTTAAAATTTGATATCTACTGCTACTATTTTCTATAAAAATAAATAATGCATACACTCACATGTAGAAAAACAAGAACACTGTATAATCAGAGATTACTAAGATTTAAAATAAATAAATAAAATAATGCAGAGATCTATCTACTGCTTGTAAAGCTGTTCACCTAACTTCACAATGTTTAACTTCTGACACAAAAGCAGGAAAAAGAAATGTGCCTGAAAAACTTATCAAAGAGATTTGAGCTATAAAAAGGGCAGTCTGCTTCACCATCTGTTATCAATTGACCATAAACCTAATAGGAGCCTAAACAAGAATTGCAGCCACTTGATTTAGGGAACTATGAGCTAGCTGGAACCAAATGTTTTCAACACAGATGAGTTTATGATGAGGACAGTTTTTATACTATACCATACTCGGGAGGGTGGGGGGAACTTAAAAGGCAATTAGTTATTTGCTAACAATCCTTTTAACACACACCCAGATGGGCAAAAACATTAGAAATGAAATGAAATGAAATTTCCTTAGGTGAAGCCACCACTCTAAAGATGTAAGCAAACACTGAATGTCTGGCAAATATCTGAGAGCCTTTTCCTAGAATCACATGCAAGCTCTGTTTCTACTAAATAGCTCCTTTTAAGAAATGCATCTGATGCAGTAAGATATCATTTATTCACTATTTTACCACTTCAGTAAAACCACAAGTACTTTCAGAAGTTGCATAGATTTTAAATAAAATTTTGGCTGTGCAGCCATCTCTTTACCTTTACTTTTTCACCTGATTGAGACATGTTTCGTCACTCCAAGTTTCAAACACTGGAAAATAAAATCCATAGTACATGTTAGCTGACTTGATAATTACTTTCATTTTAGTTTTGAACTGATCAATTGCATATAATAATCACATTTTATTCTAGTAAAATGAAATGTCACGTACTTGAAGATTACCAGAATAAACAAAATGGCTGGGTCTGTGAAACTATTAATGGGAAAGAAATTACACGGCATTATCAAAACCAGAATACTTCATTTAAATACTTTAAAGTTTTAAAACAGAGAGATTCCCTTAAAATTCATAATAATACAATTCAGTATCCTTGAAATGCTTTCATCCATTCTGTCTTTAAAGAAGGAAAAAAAATATGTACTGAAAGCTAATGTTGAGTATGTATGGTACTACTTATATAATTTTGAAGTTCTCTGATTCTGCAATTAGCTAATACAACCTGAAATTCATCTTCTCTATTCCAAAGCCCCTATATAAATAGCATAAAGAAGTCCTTTTTCCTTCCATTTTTAACCTTTCCACTTATGAATTGCATGTTTCTAACAGCCAGGTCACAAAGAAGCGAACATAATCTGTCCATTGTCAAAAAAATTAGATGCGAGAACTATGACTACACACAAAAATTCTCCCAAGGACAGGGTACTTATGGGATTTACAGGTAAAGGTTATAACATTATTTTCAGTCACTTCAATGTCATATCACCAAATGTGACTGCTACACCAAACATTACAGAACCTTGGCACTTGGCTAACCCATGCTGGACATAAAATTCACCCTGATCTGAAGGACTATCAAAAAGATTTGTTCTTTCGTTTCAGCTACCCAGAACAGCTGGGTTTTGGCAAGCCCTTATCTTTTTCCTCAAGGATGTTAATTGTGCTATAGATTAGTTATCACGGCAATAGCGAGGCCCTTTTATTCAGAGCAACCTCAGAGCACTGACAGGAAACACAAAAGTGGCAAGAGCACTTCACAGCTTGGTCTGTTGACAACGCAGCTCTTGGCCTGGGAAAGTGTGGAAGTGACCTATGCAGGCACCTGTGTGTTCAGACAGAAAGGCTTTCCTGTTGGGTAGCAGGAGTTGTTCTAGCAGGATACAGTCCACTATCTGACACCAGCAGTTTGACAGTCAAGTCCTAGCAGAGACATCCTAAGTCTTGGACTAAAGGAAAAGTTGAAGTTAGCATAATTGCAACTTGGAGTTTTAAAGAAAACATATCTTCAGCTCACATGGCATTTCATTTGCCCTGGAGGAGGCATTTCAAATTCTGGCAACTGTGCAGACACCAGCCATCCTGTAAGCAAGGAAAGTTGTGGGTTTTTTCCTCCTTCAATTACTTTTCCCCCATACCCAGTTCATTTGCTTGCTAGTGAAAGCCTAATACATCCACTGCCTGGAAAATAGGGAGGTCTTGATCCTAATCATTTTCTGAAAGCCTCTAATTGGGTATTCATCAAAATAGCCTGGGAAACATCCCTTCAGAATGGTTTTAAAAAACAGACCTTATTTTTTATTTGACCAATATGCAAGGGCTCATTCCAGCCTTCAGCCGACCAGCATTACAGCCCCTTAAAGACAGCCAGAGCCTCAGTGACAGATGTAACTCACTGCTCTGTCCACATCTTGTTTCTACATTTGGAAGCCCCTGTTGTCATCTTGTTTATAAAATCAGCAACATAATTCAAGAGTTTAGAAAAGTTCACAGTCACTGAGTGCTAATGTAGATAGACCTTCTGGCTCACTTCTCACAGTAATGCCAGATGAGAGCAGCTCAGAGCAGCTGCCTACAGTTAAAAGTTAAGAACAGAGAGCTATTCAGATTTAAATATGTGTGACAAATTCTCTAGTTACTTTTGCTCTAAACTGACAGTATAAGTCACATCCATTGTAGCATTACCCAAGCTACTTTATTAGAAAGCAGAAAAGTCAAAATTGTTGCCAACTGATTAGAATTCACCTGACTTCAGAATTAGTCTATCACCTCACAAAAGGTTAGATTTACAATAAATCATTCCACAAATAACACTTTAAAAGCCTATTTCCTACTGAGCAAACCACATTCATGTTGTGTCCTAATCTGACCAAGAAGTTGCTATAGCCAAAGCCACAGGACAGCTGCTTTGATCACATCATGACTGCAGCACATGCTTAAACGTCTGAGTACAACAAGCATTCAGTTAGTTATTCCCACTCCATTTTGTCAGAATAGGAATAGTCTAACTAAAAATTAGATGGAACAAACAAAAGCCAAAGAAGCCAAACCCTGCTGTTTCCCAGCACCTAACTGAACCTCAGTTATCCAGCCTCCATCCATTTTGCAGTTCATAATACTGCCCTCATGAGGTTTCCCAGAAAATTATCCAACCAACATCCCCAGATGACCATGAACCATCTTCCTGAAGCTTTACCATATCATTACAAATCAAAGTGTTGGAATTAGCAAAATGCCATGTTACATCTTGTTACAGCAGCAAACAACCGCAGTGTTTACAGCACTGGTTACAGGTGGCAACTTGTCAATGGACCAGACTAGACTATGTATCAATGACTCCCGAAATTCTCAGGTCCACCCACATACAACAGGGTCAAACATTAAAATAACGTTGAGAGTTCAACAACACCCTGAAGAGTCCCATATCTGGAAACTGTAATGCTTCATTTTTCATCAATTTTCCATACTAAAATTTAGAAAGCCCCAACCAAACAAAAACAACACCTAAGGCAAAAGAAAGCAAGCCACAAATGTTCTGTTTACTTTACATTTTCAAAGGACTATTTCAATCATTATGAGATAAGCAGAGCCACATATTTCAAAGAGAAAGGAATAGATAAGATACAATTGCAAAAAGCAGTGAAGCTTTATTTGTAAATAATTGTGGGCCCCATTTAGCAGATCTAGCAGGAAAAGAAAAAAAAAAAAAGGATGGTATGCTACAGCATAGGAGTAACGTGCTGTTCAGAAACCAAAGGGAGCAGATTACCACTAAATTCGGTTACAGTTCCCCTCTACAAACGTAAAGGCCTGGAACGTGCCATCCTATCGTCATCTGCTAAGAACAGTATTCCAGTGAGAGAGAAAGAGAGGGGAAGGAAAATGGGTCATTTCCTTTGTTCCTGTCAGGATGCAAGAAGTAAACTGTTAGGAACAAGCAGACTGGGAGCTTCTTAATAGGAACTAGCACAAAGAAAACCCTATGAAATATGTACAAAGAGTGTTTCCATATAAGGATATTAAGCAGCATTTTAAAGTAATAGCTTCAGAACGACCTTAACAACCATCTCTACAGGCAGAATAGCCCTCCTGATTTGTCAGATGAGACCTCTTTCTTTCCATCTCAGATTATGTAACTCTGATAAGTTTTAAAAAGTATTTAACAACCTAATAAGGAACTGCAGAAAGCGGTAAAGACTTCAGTACATTTCCAAGTGCCAGAAATGGTCCCAAAAACACTAGCATTCTGAAGTCACATTTTCAGACTTAAAAGCAGACAAACACAAAGAACATCAGTAAAATACCAATACTTGTGGTTTCTCCACAGAGAACATCAAAACCCACCAAGCAATGTCAGAGTCAAATACTGAGGGTCATAAATAATTTAAAAAAAAAATAAATTATAACTTCTCCAACTGCCTTGCCTACAGAGAAGCAAGGAAGTTATGTTAAAATTAAAAGTGTCCTTACTGTATTCCAAACCTGATATAGGGGCATTGGAATACAATGCAGTTAATGATTTTTTCCAGTAGCTTACGCTATCAAAGTTCTATGAATCACCCAGTTCAAACAGAGAACAGGCTTTGCTAGATCTATGTCATGCTTTGTAGCACGTTTTCCACCTTTGCAGTTGGAAACCCCCTCCCAGAAGCTCCCACAGAGAAGCACCACTCTCTATACCAACAATCCCAGATGACTCCACTTCCTTCATTGGAAACAGATGGTAACTACACATTACCAACTGAACACACTTCTGCAGGGTTCTTAGGAAAATGACTGTACCTCTTCCACAAAATACAGGATTTAACAGTAAATGTAACTCCCTGCAGGTAGACCAAACTAAGTGTATGCCACATCTTTGTCTCTGAATTGCTATTCAGTGTTCCTGAGTTTTACAGATTTCACTTTAATAATGTATTTGAACCAGTGATGCACCATATAGATTATTACTGGGAATGCACTGCTGTTCATCAAAACATTTCTGTGCACACATATGTACAGCAAAGTGAGGTAAGGACTAAGACAGAAGAACCATGTATGAGCACTATTCTTAAAGATCTAGAAAACACCATGCACAAATTTAGGTAAAGTCCCATTTCGATGTTAACATACTACTCTAGATAAGTTCCTTTCTTACTGTTATTTCAATGAATACAGTCACTTAAGAAGCACAAAGGAGGCAATGATGTCGTTCACATTAATGATCAGTGTTGGTGATTATCTGCTTCCTACACAAGCAGCTTTTGACATTATTTTCCCAAAGCTACTCTGTCAGA
This sequence comes from Chloroceryle amazona, assembly GCA_027560015.1. Lineage (NCBI taxonomy): Eukaryota > Metazoa > Chordata > Aves > Coraciiformes > Cerylidae > Chloroceryle > Chloroceryle amazona. The sequence continues at coordinate 42,097 of JANHFX010029628.1, forward strand.
GCAAAATGCTGTAAAACAGGCCTGTGAGTGTGGAAAGCAAAGGATTTTTTTTTTTTAATTAAAAAACTGAATACATTAGCCATGATCACTCATCTGGAAATACGCTGCTCTGCCTCACACCCACTAATCTTAACTCTAAGTGTGTAGATACTGGCAACACACAGCAAACAGTGATAAACCAGTATTTCAGACCACTTCCAGATCACGCTTAAGCCCCGTGATACCATGCAGTCTGTAATCTGTATGTAAACCAGTTAAGAACTAACCAAAAAAAAAAACCACCACAAAAAACACCACCACCCAAAAAAAGATAAAGCACTTGATCATCTGTTGCCAAATCAGGTATCTGTCATTCTCCACAGCAGTGGGCTCCACATTTCCCCTGTGGCATGCTCTGGTCCCTAGCAGTTGGCCACTCTTGGTGTCGTAATTTTTAAAACATCTGAGGAATGCCCAATGGAGACAGAACTTCCTGTTCCATCCCGGGTACGTTATGCCGAGGAGACCCCAGCAGCACGGAGTCTCTGTCCACATCTCAAATGCAACACAAGCCTTGCTTTACAAACACAAGTGAGCCTAAAGCGGCCCGCGACCCCGCTGCGGTTCCGCGGGTTCTGCCCCGATACGCTTCTTCCCCCCTCTCCCTCCATCAGCTTCAAAACCTCGGGCCCGGGCAGAGGAGGGAAGTCGAGGCCAGGCCGCTGGGCCCGTACACGGAACCCACTTACGCGGGTGAGCTCCAGGGAGC
>JANHFX010029629.1:0-26640 GCA_027560015.1 Chloroceryle amazona
ATTGTCTCTCCCAATAAGGAAGAGAGTTTTTCATCAACGAATAGAAAAAATAAGAGAAAAAAAAAGGAGAATCCTGTCCTTTCCAAAGCCTTTTTTCAATAACTTACTATTTTGCCAAAATTTAATACTTGAAATCTGAATGTTTCCGGCCTTAAGATGAATCTCTTTAAAATTTCTTGAAAGCATCTCAAAAAACCCTACTATTACACATTATTAAGAAATCAACTGTCATCATGTTGTGCTAAAGAATAAACAAGGAGTATATTCCAAAATGATCAATATACTAATGTTAACACTGTAGGTATAAATAAGAACAGGGAAGGTGTTCATGTGCAAAGAATATATAATTGGATTCAAACAGCTCTGTTTCAGAATCTTTTATGACATTTTATTTCTGGAACATTGCAATGATGTATACATGTGCTCTGTAATAAACCCAGCAAGGGACCACTTTTCTTAAAAAAATTCTCTCTGCTTCAGAATCCCGGGCAACAACAGCCCGTCACCAAATGCTTAAGGATTACAAAGCTAATAAACTCGTCTAAAAATGGAGAATTGGAAAAGGGTAAGTGTAGTGAGCTGGACATCTAAGATCACTAGAGAATAAGAGAAACTGTCTAAAATGTGTGGGATGACAGGTTAGTTAAAACAGATAGAATCAAACCTCAGAAATATTTGTGAAATGACCCAAAGCAACACAACTTTCTCATAACATTCTGCAATAATTTTAAGGCAGTATGTGATGCTCTGTCTACAAAAAGACTACAGAATCTAGTACAGGATAACTCAATATTAGTCTAATTTTGATAGACAAAGCAGAATCAGTCAACAATTTGAAATCAGTTGTTCCTGATGCGCTTTAAGAATCACATCATCCCAGCAATCTACCAACATTTGACTTGTATGGAAGGAAAAAGGCATCAGTAGAGGAACTTATTTTTATTTTTATTTTTTTGAAACCTCAAAAGAGTTCATTTTACCAGGTTTACAAGAAATATGGGCAGAATAAAATGGGACAAATTTAATACAAGGTCCATTAGAGAAAGTTGAGTGCTATAATATTTCACCTATTTCATAGATTACATACTTGTAGGAGGATGAATCTTGGAGAGATCAAAGATTTGTTCAATGACAATCTCAAAATGAAGTTATTAACAGTAAGTTATAAAGCAGTGTAACTTTTTCCAACAAAATCCTCAAGGAATTGAAACTATTAACTGTACTGGACCAATGATAATTAAACTAAAGAATGATGTTTTGCCCATAAAGTCTGCAGAAGATTGCAAAGCAGTGGAGTAACAAATTATGAGAATGACAAAATTTAAGTATTATCAGGCTTTCCTGGCAAAATGATCACTTTAGAAGAAAGAAAAAACAACAACAAACCAAACCAACAAACAAAACCCCAAAACACCTAACACAAACACACCAAAAAACCCCAATCTACCAAACAAATAAAAACAACAACCAACCAACCAACACCATATCAGAGAATCAATAACATGGCTGATAGAGAATATACACTAAGCTCTGTTTGGAACAACACTTACAGACCATCAGGAAGCACCAAGAAGCAGTCATAAATAGCAACATCAGTTCTCAGAACAGTGCTGCAGCATAAGAAAAAGGCTCATGTCATAAAATGCACACCAAGGACTGTCCAATAAAAGAAACAAACCCTCCTGCTGCTTCAGCATTGCATTTTTAAGGCTACTGCTCAAAAATTGGTCGCAGTTCTGAAATCTACACTTTAAGGGTATAAAAATACTATAGCCTGGAAAACAAACCTTGCAAGATTTAAGGTTCTCAACATAGATTTTTATAGAAAGACTCTGGGAGGATTTGGTCTTGAGCAAAGATATTTATAAAAATTGAAAAAATATATGAAAATGAAAAATTTCTGATCAAACTATCAGAAAATAGATTCTGGTTCATGAATGTAGGACTGACGTTGTCCTGGCCACTGGACTAGGAAGTGCAACACCATTTGCATTGCCTTTGTGTGATTACTAACACTTCAGAACTCTCCATTAACAAAATAATTGCAAGAAAAAAAATGTTTCTTGGCAATTGTCTGCACAGGTGAAAAAGGAAATACTTGCACAGTTTGAACTCTGAGGGTATGTGGTTTCACATTCATCAGAAGAGCAAGAGACTTGTTGCAGCTGCATGAAGATAGGAGAGTACTCAGCAGTTAAGAGAACCTGATTATAAGTATGTGAAAGATAAAAAGACAACATTTCCATTTTATTTGAAAAACTTTTTTGTTAAGGTATCTCTATCCTCCTGCAATATCTGACCTCAGCTCAGAAATCACCGAGGAAACAAAACCAAACCATCACTTTTGCACACAGCACTGTACCAAGGAGAATTCTCATTTTATAGAGAGAAGCAGAATAATACTTCAAAAGATTTCCCATGATGCAGGAGATACAAAAAACCAAATGCCTGGAACCCACTCCAGTGCTCTAGTAGTTAGATAATTCTTTTCTTCCTCACCCCTAACTTTAACACAATTTAAAGTTATTTATACTGCTCAGTGTATCAGCAAAAGGTCTGTAACTTGTAAAGGGTTTTATTTTACTGAGACATAATGCTGATACAACACTGTCCTTAAATTTTTGCAGAGAAAAAAACATCTCTCTTCCCATGACTAGAAGCTGTGCTGATTAGTAGCTTTACTACCTAATAATCAGAAAGGATTTCAGGAGGTAAGTGGGATAAAAAGGGATGGCAGTAGTCTACATGTGGGAAGAAAAGTAAAAGAATGAAAAAAATTCTGGAAGCACAGCTGAATTTAATGGAAAAAAAATAATAATTCCATGTGAAGATCAAGGGGGATCTGCTTATATTTTAAGCATTACTGAATGGGGACTCATCACTCTCTTGGTGAGAAATTATTATTATAAATCTGGCTCAAAACCAGGAAACCTAGAAAGGACAAAGCTCAAATGTAAAAGACTATTCAATGCCCAGTTTGATACTGCCTACCTCTTACCTTCAGAAGTGTCAAACAAGTCACAAGTCCTCCCAAGATTAAGAGATGTGAATGTTCATCCTGCTGAAGGTATTAGGCACAAGCCTTCCAAGACCATGCCAACTTTTCTTTGGTTATTTTCTAGTGGTTCTTACCAAGAATCAAAAAATAATTCCCTCCCATTCCAAATCTCAAACCTGATTGTGAGAATTCCATGTTTCACCAGCAAGGCATTTTTTTTTCCCCCCACAGAAATATAGAACAGAAAAATATTTAATCAATGCATCATACACTGAAGAGACATAACCAAATGATGAAGTTCTCACTGGCTTTGAGATTTCACCTTAAAGATATCACCTTTAAAAGCAGAATAGATCATTGTAGGCCTGTTTTCTAAGTGTTCACAGCTACAGATGCTATATCCAGTATCAGAAACTTGTTGCCAGTATCTCAAAATCCTGAGGTATATTAAGGGTTCCTCTTCCATCTCACCCTTTAAACAAAATCAGGATATGAAGCCAAACACCCTTTAACAGAAAATCGGAAGGGCATTTAGAGGAAGGACATAGCTCAGTTACTTCCAAAAGAATGTACTTTTTCTGCAGCTAACCTAACAAGAACGGTCACTGTTTTTAAAAATGAACTGGAGCTTACTGAAAATGTTTAGTCAATGATTATTCTATGCAATGTTATAAAAATTAGTCCTTTTCAAATACTATTTTTAATAAGAGATGTTGCTAAAACATCCCAGTTTCAACCACACCTAAAAGCAAAATGCTAATAACAGCTTATCAGAGGTTACAAATATGTAAGGTTGTTTGTTTTGCCCACCCCAAAATATTCACCACACAGTCTGATTATTTTTGCTACTTGTCTTACTCCTCTTCAGTAAGTTCCATTCATCTGTGCAACTTTTGGTCCAGGGCTGAATGGTGCTATATGAGTCCAGAACTTGATTAGGACTTTCTAAATACACCAGTGGTGTATAACACACATGCAAGTTAAGACTCCAAACAGAATCTAGGTAGTCAAACACTTTCAAGTATTTAGCTACAGTAAACATTTAGTATCAGCCCCTGGGGATCCTTGACAGCACCACTGTACGTACACATACCCTCTCTGCATACCTCAGCTTCCCATGAGGATAGTAACGCTGCAAGTATGAATAAAAATATTGTGGGGCAGGCAAAAAAAACAAACCAAACAAAAACCACAACAAAGAAACACGTATAAACATTGATTTGGGGCCTGGTGTATGACATTGGGTCTGTCCTCACTTTCGCCATGTCCACAACATGCCATTTCAATTCGGTGGGAATTTCAATCCCAAGGTGTTTGGGGCCTGACCATACCAGAGGTTACTGCAGTACTTTCCCCACAATAAACAGGTCTGCTTACATGCTATGGAAATTCAAGGCCTTTTGCACATATAATTCGAACAGATGTGGCTTATGTAAACAAGGAGAAAACACTGAAATGGAATTTAGAAAAAAACTTCTTTAAGTGGCTTTGGAAGCTTTCACAACAAAGGTCAAAGTGTTTACAAGGCAAGTCCAACCAATATATTACCACCTTCTAATCCAGAGGACACAACAGTGCCTATAAAAATTACTATAGAGACAATTCCACGTACACCAGCTCAGCTCCCACTGAACCACAAAAATAGTCCTGATTGAAGTCATTCAAATTTAAGTGCCACCTATGCAGCTAGACACACTCTATGGTAGAAACCACAAAATTCTGTAAGACTGTTGAAACAGACAGGAAATTTAGCAGCAACTTCCTCCAAATTAATAAACAGCTGCTTAGAGTAGATTAGACAGGAAAACAAGGGAACAAAATTACAAACATTTTTCAGTTTGGAATAACACCCTTGCAGCACATTATTGATGGTTAATAAAGTTGTTGATACCACTAATCTTCAGGTTTGTATCTTTAATTTTTAGAATTAGTAAGACGAATGAGGACAATCTATAACTTTCAAAGCTCTGATTACATATTGGCTGAAGATTCTGTAATACAGCATGTGTATACATTTATATTCTTTCTTGGTTCAAGGCGTATTCAATACCCTAGATAGAAATGAGAGGTTTTGTTTTAAATAGAATTAGTCCACATCACAATTCTGAAGCAAGATACTGGTACCCTGACAAATTCTACTCCAGTGCACTTGTGCAAACAAAACACTATAAATGATAGAATGTGTTAAAAAGCTGTTTCGTTTACCGCTGTTACGAGATCTACTGGAAAACATAGCCTTACACAGAACTTGTTTCTTTCTTTGTGCTCCCCTACAAACTGAAATGGTATAGCAAATGATATTTCTCTACTTCACTAAAGTACTGAAATAGTATTTAACAGTAGTTAAATCTAGATGATAATCTGGGGTGCTTCCACTTCTGAAACTATTTATTTATATTTTGGGCATAGGTAATTTTCACTACAAATCCTTCTTCTTAACTAGCACAACACACTAGTGCAGATAGATGGATCAAATGTAATGATGAAGCCATCAGAAAAACAAAATATAGAATGGTACGGCAGGGAATCAACTACATAGATTTGTATCAAGTTCAGGTGTTTTGCCAGACATCGCCTCGCAAATTCCATCAAATAATACATTTTCTCATTCATTTTCTTAAGAAAGATTCCATCCCTACTTAAAATTTCAAACTTGAAATTGATCTCTGTGAAAATAATAATGTGTTTAAAAATACAAAGTATAAAGGAGGTAAAAGCTACCTAATTCATAATCAAGAAGGAAAAATCTCAGCTCTAATTTTGGCTAAGCCAGTACAGAGGAAAGAAAAGATGGACAATTTACTCTCTACCAGTGATATTTCTGAGATAAAATCAGATAGTAACTCACTTCAGGCCCAATGTTCTCTTTAGGTTCACAGGTTACAAATGATTTATAGTCACTAATTTTTACTTAGCTTTCTGGCTTTTTCCATATTAGTAAATACTTTATAACCAAAGCATTTTCATGTTTCAGAAATACCTTTGCTAAAACAGCTTAACACAACTCAAATTGCTTTAGATCAAAGCAAATTTAAATAAAAAGCCCCTCTGCTTCTTTACAGGAGGAGAAAAATAAAATAAAATAAAAATAAAGCAGCTCTCTGTATCTGGTATCTGTATTCCTGTTCTTTCACATTAGAGCTATAAGTCTCCTCTTTCAGGTCACGTCTTTCACATAAAAGTGCTAAACTAATGCCGCTTAATGACAAATTAATGTCCATGAATAAAAAATACACCTCTAATAGCATAGAGTAATTTGCCATTACAATATCATCATTGGACATGCCCCTGGTTTAATACGATGTATTTAATTCATAACTTAATGAGTGATATATAAAAAGAGAGAGATGAACCCTGCAATTACATTTATGTGAGTCTGTCACCTTATTTGTAAAACCTTAGAGTCATTTACATTCAAATTAGAACAAATGAGTGATTTCACAAAGTGCAGTGATAAATGACCACTGCTGCACAAGACAGAACTGTATTTCCTGTGAAAATATTAACAGTTTCCTATTATTTGTTAAAAATTACAATGCATATTGCCCAGTGTTGTGTGAATAATGACTTTTTTACTGATTAGGTCAGAAGACTAATACAGAGTAAAAATAAATAATTTTTCTTTTCATTTTTTCTGATTCTAGCTTGAATTTATCTACTCAAACTGTCACAGACTCACACTGCCACCTGCTGCCCACGCCTCAGGAGGAAGGGCCCCAACTGCCTTATTTCAACTCTAGTTCAGCTATTCAGCCTTGCATGTTTCATCTCAATCAAATTTTCCTGACAGACTGTGAACTGGGCACGTCACCAAGGACATCACCAGATAAAGGTAGCTGCACTACCGAGTTACAAATCCTGCCATTTTGGGGGTTCATGAATCTAAACTGCCTCAATTAGTAAGGTATTAAAAGCTAAAGGCATTCCGGGGAAGAAGGGATGGGAAGGATATAAAACATTAGCGTTGATCAGATGGTAATAAAACCAAAGAAGAATTTTGTACACTTAGCATTCTGGGCTTCATCAGGCTCTGTTTACAGCTTTATAAAAATACTAGAAAGATTCTGGAAGCAGGAATATTGCAGGGACTGAGGGACAGAAAGGTCAGGTTAGGAGGCCACGTTGGCTAGAAAGACAACATGAGAAGGGCAGGGAGGGAAACACTGAAGCAATGCAGCTTTGTTCCTATTTAAAACACAAGCCAAAATTGCTCTCCGTTACTGACAGAAATGGCAAAGAGAAGGAAGAGGCAGAATCTGCCTCTTCCCAGCTTGTCACCTCTCCTCCAGCTGGTGCTGAGGACCATCAGTGTGTATCCATACAACCAGGTAGACAATCCCAGAATTCCTTATTTTTTTATTTTTATTATTTTTTACACATCCATCCACATTTCCAATTCAGCTTTGCCAAGCTTCATAAGGAAAATCAGGACACACACACAGAGCCAGCAGGTTCCTGACCAGTTACACCACCTTCTCCAATAGTTATCACCCCAGGAGCAGAATATCCACTAGCATATTGCACCTAAATAGAAGCACGTGTATTATGGTATGAATGGGATTCAATGTGACTGGGTGTAATATTTTTACTTTCCTCACTATAACCAACTGAAAAATGGAGAAAACCACCATCGTTATTCCTGAGTCACATTCTAAGTTGGATTCCTCAGTGATGCATTCGTGTTTCATATATATAAATCTGTATCTCTGTAATGTATCTGTATGTTAAAGTGAGAGAGGAGATAAATCCCAAGTTATTTTTGAGCTTTGTACAAAAACTTTGCTAATGATTGTCAATAGCTCAATGACTCAATGTCTGACAAAACATACTGCTTCAAAAAATAGCAGGCTAGCACAGCAGCTACTGGTTGCATAACACTGGAAAACAGCAAAATGAAAGACAACATTATTGCTGTCTACTTTGTACTCTTGGTATGGGAAGGTCACTCTTTCCATCACAGGACAAAGTTGGTAGACTCAAGTTTGATGGTGGTAGCTTTATAAAACACACTCTAATTCTGGGTGGGTTAGGAGTGTGCATGAATATACTTAGATTAAAAACTTAGTTAAAAAAAAAAAAAAGAAAAAAGCATGCCTTGGTTGATAGATGATCTTTCGATTTTTTTTTCCAGCAGTTTAATTTGCTTTGTATGAAAAACCCAGGAGCTAAAATCCCAACTGAGCTGGGGCTTCCAGCTATACAAAGGTGATGCTCTCAATCTCTGGTGTAAGAATTAATTCATCTCTGAAGGAGTGTATCTTAGTTAAAATTGGGATTGTGTTGTTGGCACCATTCCAAATGGAGAAGTTGGGTTTAAGAAAACTAAGTATCTTTGAAGCTATGGTCCCACCATGTATGTGAACCATGCATACTTCTTTTAATTCCACAGGCAGATTCATTTGCAGAGTCTTCCTTTTAAAAAGAGTAACATGTTTCAATCTATAAATACATTCAAACAGTTTAGAATTAGTAGAAGATCCAGATCATTAGGTGTTCATACACCATGAAAAAACTTTAAGTTTATAACCCTAAATTGACCATTACAGTAGAAGCTTAAAAATCAAATGCCCCTACCCAAGACAATTTGCCTGCTTCAATTATTACCAAGAATTATTCCTGGAGGTTTCATTTCATCATTTTGAGTTGATTAATCCAATTTTCACATTCCAGGCCTCCTCCTGATCACTGTCTGATTCTGTGTACAAGAATCCAGTGCATACAATACAGAGGCAGCTCCAAGAAAATTCTAATTGACTGCTGCTGTACAGCACTGCGTTTTTTCAGGCTCATTTTAGTCACTCACCTAAAATGTTCTTTCCAGCTTAAATTAGCGCTCTTTAAAAGATGCTATGACCGACATCAGTACTGAGTGGGCAGATACACCTGCGACAGGGTTCTATCCACTGTAATGAAGCTTTGAAAGGGTAACCTAGTACATTTATCATTTCACAGAGAACTCAATGTAGTTAAAACTAATGAGAAAATTGGCATCAAACTTTTAACTTCCCTTGACACAAAAACATTTATGATCCTATGAAAATTTTTAACAGTCAGGGGAAATTTAATGGCAGTCAGGATCACTGCTCACATCTACTATACTTGCTGCTCTCAGCTATTATGACAATAGAAAATTATTTCCAGCACTGAATAGAAGGACGGTCAGCTAACTCCTCTGTTAAGGATAATAAGGCTGTATTGAAAATATACAACTGTCCAACCAATAAACATAACAGAAATGATATCCCAGACTCTGTCCAGTATATAAACTTAAACGTGTCCAGTCTGAGAGCAGAAAGTTAAAGGATAAATGTGAATAAACCTGCCTCTCAAAAATGAGTGTGTTGCTTTGGACAGTTCTGCAACTTCTAAACCCCACTCACACCTATCACCCTATTACCTTGAATGTAACTCACAAGAGGTATCTAGAACTCCAGGAAAACAATAACTCCAGACTTTAGAAAAATATCAAAAAATCACTTAGTTGTAAGATTTCAAATATGGTCAGCCTTATGTCCCAGGTCACTGAATGCCAGAGGAAATAAACCTCCGATTTAAAAATGGATTATTAAAGCTATACTCACACAATATTGAATTGATTTTGATCAGTAGAAGGAAATCCTATTAAAACATCACATTCTCAGTGGCATTTCCCCCTTATTAAGACTCCGACTGTTGAAATAATTTGCAGTTTGTGTCTCTCTTTGGTACTGAATACACAAACAGCTGAGCAAAACCACAAACTTCTTATATAACTGATTGTAGATATAACTCAGATATATTTCACAGAATCATGGAATTGTCATGGTTCAAGACGACCTCTAAGATCACTGTGTCCAACAGTCAAAGCCTCACCATCCCAGTCAAGCATGTCCCAAAGTGCCTCATCTACATGTTTTTGGATACCTCCAGACATGGTGATTCCACCACATCCCTGGGCAGCCTGTTCCAGCATCTGACTATTCTTTCCGTAATTAAATTCTTCATACCCAGTCTAAACTGGGTGCAACTTCAACCCATTTCCTCTTTGGTTCTTTGGCCAAACACAGTACTTGAGGTGTGACCTCACCAGTGCCAAGTACAGGGACACAGTCACTTCCCTGCTCCTGCTGGACACACTATTTCTAATACTGGCCATGATGCCGTTGGCCTTCTTGGCCATCTGGGCACATTGCTGGCTCGTATTCAGTCAGTATATTGACCAGCATCCCCCAGGTCCCTTTCCACCAGACACCTTTCCAGCCCCTCTTCCCCAAACCTGTAGTGTGGCATGGGCTTGTTGTTACAGAAATGCAGGACCCTCTGCAGAGCCTTCCACCCTCAAGCAGATCGGCACTCCCACCCAATTTGGTGTTGTCTGAAAACTTGTAGAGAAAGCACTTAATCCCCTTATCTAGATCACTCAAAGATATTGAACAAGACAGTCCCCAAAATTGAGCCTTGGAGCACACCACCAGTGACTGGCTGCCAACTGGCAGTTTTTAACCCAGAAAATAGTACACCTGTCTAAGCCATGAGCCACCAGCTCCTCTAGGAGGATGCTGTGGCAGACAGTGTCAAAGACTTTACTAAAGTCCAGGTAGACAACATCCGCAGCCTTTCCCTTGTCCACTAGGTGGGTCACCTGGTCATAGAAGGAGATCAGGTTGGTCAAACAGGACCTGCCTTTCCTGAACCCATTCTGGCTGGGCCTGATTGTGTCTGTCCTGCACTTGCCACATGAGCGCACTCAAAATGAACCTCCCCATAATTCTTCTGGGTACTGAGGTGCTGCTGACAGATGTGTAGTTCCTCAGATCCTTCTTGTGGCTCTTCTTGGAGATGGGCATCACATTGGCATCCAGGACATTCCCCGTTAACTCCCCCTGTTATTTACGAAGCAAGTATTTCTGTGATCTGAATATGTTTAACACATTTACTTTTCTTGCATAAAAATTCAGTCATTGTGTACCCTTCAGAAAAAACATTTACAAGCTTTAAAGTGCAAAATAGTTTGTCACACACTACCTCATACCACATTCTCTATAGCTCCATTCAGATCTCCATCACATTCAACCCCTTCAACCAGCTTTCTCTTGCCTTCTCCAGTATCAACAGTAGGACAGTTAAGATTCACTGGAACTCTGAAAGCTAAAAGTTTTAAAAGGGAAACAAGACTTTCAGATAACCCAGTCCCATTACATTTCAAAGTCTACCTTTTGGTTACCGCTCTCTGCGTTAGCCTCCTTTGAAAAACCTCAGCCAAAACTGGCAATCAAGCTGAGCTAGAAGAGCAACTCAGGAAACAAGAGTCTTAGAGAACTAACTGGACATGCACTTTGCAAGCAAATCCTCTGTGTGTGATCACGGGTCTTAGTGCAATGCAAGATACAGAAAAAAAGCTCACGTTTTCAGTTTAGCTTTCACACACCTCTGTATAAGCAATACAGTTAAGAACAATCACGTGGTCTTACCATTTTTTTTTTTAGGTTGAGACAGATGCGTGAGATTTAAAGCTTTGTTTCAATGTTTAAAATACCTGAAAATTATGCAGATGATATGATAGGAGAGATTCATGAATATATATGTAGATCAAATAAAATACATCAGCATGCTTCAAAAAAGTCCCCCTCTACAAATTAAGTTAAAAACAAAGCCCTCCAACAGTAAAGTCTAAGGGGTAATCACGATTCAAGATATGATACTGCTGAGCTGAGGTAGAAATCTGCAAAACACAAAGCTGGAATTAAGACCTAAAGTAAGGAATGCTTGGGCATTTCTCTTGTTTTCATGTAGAGGAAATACGATCTACAACTCTTAAAATAAAAAGTAGTAAAGTATAAATGAGTTTTCCAATAAGAAAATCCAGATCTCGCTGGGTAACAGCGCAGCCTTCCAGTGTAAAAAAAACTACCGCTGCTCTCTGTCTCCCAATACATATTCTCCCCCTTATTCCCCACCCTTCATCCTTGACCCCTGTCAGAGTAAATCTGGATGCTGGGTCCCACTTTTCATTTTCACACCAGTGTAGTTCCAGTTACCCTACCTTGGAACACTATTCAGAGCTCTCTCATATAATCTCACTAAATACATAATGAATGCCACTTCCAGGAAACTTTTACTGGTTTATTAATTGCAGAGTAATTTGGCAGCAGTGTTTTCTAACCAGAGGGGGGCAGGGGGAAGGGAGAGGAATCTGGGGGTTGGAGTGGTTTTGGGGTTGATTTTTTTTGTTTTGTTTTTTTGGGGGGTTGGTTGGTTTTGGTTTTTTGGTTTGTGTTTTTTTGTTTGTTTTTTTTTTCTTTAATTCATTAGCAGTCCATTCCTTAACACTTGACTATGGCTTGCACACCAAGGACAAGATCCAAAGCACTGCTAATTCTACAGTTGTCTTTCCACCGCAGTGACCTCAGGATTAGAAGTATTAAGATGGTGACGAGGGAAGTGCTACAAATACCAGAGGCTACTCAACACAGGTCATAGAAGAAGTTAGTACCAGGACTTACATCAGGCTTGTACCTTCTCTACAGCCCTCTCATGTTCCTACCTCACCAGTTTTACAATACTCAGTATCTTCCCTACTCTAACATTACACAAGTTTCTTTGCTGCAAAGGTCTCTGTGGTTCAGTTTCTGACAAACAGCAGAGACATGCTCACACTGACTGAATTGTTAGGGGTGAATTAAATACAGGTCTAATGTTGATAGTCATACAGTGTATCTTCTTTCTTATTACAGTGACCCTTTCCCATGCCTGCCTGACAGGTAGGCCAAACTGTTCTCTGGCTTATTTGGTATTTCACACTTTTTATTTCTCAAACCAGCCATCTTTTCTATTATATTCCACATCTACTTTCACAGAAAAATTAAATCCCTCCCTATATTCCTGAAAACAAACTGATAAGAACTGCACTGCTCCACCAGCTCCTTTAAAATTCCCAATTAATTTGTGCATTATAAATTGATACTACCTTACTGTCTGAAAACACATTTTGAAGGCTTCCCCCAGGCTAACACTTAAAGAACAGATTCTTTCTCCCTAAGACACAAAGCCTTCAAGTATATCCCAAAGCTCTTAACATAAGATCCTGCATGCCCACAGTACTCAGTAGCCCAGTGTGCTGCCAAGCACGCTCAGACTGTTCAAAGGCAGTTATACTGTTGGAAGGCAAGCACATACAGAGAGGAGTGTGCCGACGTGCATTTCTAAGCCCAACTGTTGCACAGATGCAGCCAACACACCCTATTTCAGAAACAATACTGAAAAATTAAAAAGGAGACAGTTCTGTAGAAGTGCTATTGCCATTTTTTTTTAATATAGCTTTTCATAGATACACATTAAAGCTATGTTCTTGTTACTATCATGAGCCATCTCCTACACAAGCCAAGCACAAAATAACTAATTTACTGGTACAGAATTTTTTTTTTTTTCATAATGACAGCCCTAATGTTGATAATATTATCAGCATTATGAGCACAAAGCCAGATATGTATAAGGTGCCATTGTAATAAGCCCTATCCCTTCAGTGAGAGGTAATTGTGCCCTGAAATATGCATCAATATCCTGTTGTGAACACTTATGCACCTGAATGCTTTCAATACTCATGATTACAATAGGGAAATATTTAACATTTGGTAAACTGAGGTTTATTAAAGGAGAGAATAAAATCCTCATGTGCTTATACTTATCAGTGGACCATCCTTGTTTTCAGGACTGAAATGGACAAAATGGATGGGAAAAGAAAGCACCTACCACAAACTGATACCCAAAGTATACTCAAAATTCAGGTCTCCTAAGTCCAGTTTAGGTTACACCAGGTATTGTACTAATACTGTCTTACTGAAATTAGGCTTGAAACATAAGTTTGCCAAGCAGAAACGTGTGATAATCAGGCATAGTAGTCTTACCTGAATGAGATAGTGAGAGCATAAACTGAGAAGCTCCAACAGCTGCAAATGACTCCCAGCTGCTAGGACATCCTGTATCACCCCTGGTTCCAAGAGGATCTGTAAAGAAGAAAACAGAAAGTTTGTGTTGTAGAACTCAAGAGTATTTGTAGAGAATACTACAGGCCTTTGTTACTTCAGACATTTAAGTCAACATAAAGACCACTTTCCTGTGGAGGTTTATAAAACACATTACACCCTAAATCCTTTGAAACTAAATACATGTTATTTATTTACAAAGGAGATTTTTTTAAAAATAACAGAACCTCCTTTTGTTATTAATATACCTGGATGCTTCCATATATACTGAATCAACAGACTCAACTTAGAAGTCTCTAGTATTACCGTTCATGCTTGTAAAAAATATACAGGATAGGAACACCCTTCCCATTCTACATGGTACCACTTCATGATTTCCCTAACCACTGTCTTAATTTTAGCAAGCAAGGCTGTAAAGGCACAGAGTGAGCATGCTGCTGGGAAAGTGCCAGAAAGGGCTTAGAAACCAAGACTGATTATCCTGTCACTTGCTCACATGAAACTCCTACTCATTTCAATTAAAATCATGCACAGGCAGCAGCCAGGATAATTGGGCCTCAGCTCCTAGCCTGCCGTCTTCAGGTCAGCTTGTTAGAACATCACATACAGGACACAAAAACAGTCTGTGAGAATACAGACGTTGATCAACTTCTTAGCAGCAATTGCATTACAATCTATCCAAACTAATAATATTTAAATATATGTGGTGCAGCATCCAACAAAAATCAGTAATGCATGAGGAAAAAAAAAAAAAAAAAAAAAGACAACAATTTTTCAAAAGCTACTCAGTTTATTCAGTTTAATCCCTGTTGTATTACCCCTGGCAACTTTGGTTTCACACCACATGAGGTCAGTCTCTCACTGCTCCACAGGGAAGTAGAGCTTTTTGCAAATCTTTTTTCTGCTGCCCACACAATTTAGTTTTATCTCACAGAATCATTTTTATGTCTCAAATGCGGTGGAATAAGGAGGATAGCAAAGACAGACACTCATCTGCATCTTTTGTAGTTAAAACTGTTTTTGGGGGAAATTAAAAAGACATGTATGCATTTCTTAAAGCAAACCCATAAATTATCTTCAACATAATGGATCTATTTGGAACAGGAGAGAAGGGTATTAGTTCTTGTTTACATCAAGAATTCATTTACATTGAATTCTGTCAGTGTATAACATTCTTAAATCTTGTGCAAATCACTATATATATTCATACTAGGTTTTAAGTGAACATATATGTAATTTACATACTGTGTAAGAGTTCTATATCTAGCCAGAAAGACATGTAAGGATCTTAATGCAAATGAGAATCAGGCCCAGAACAATCCAGGTTTCTGGATTGTTAGTGAGGTTGCTATGCATAATGAGATGTGGTTCAATGGAAAGCTAGAAAGGATTTCAGTTACAAAAATATCTCCAAGAGGTGTAATTTTTAAAAAATGAGCAGCACTGTCAAATATTTTGAAGTGAGAACTCAGGGTCAGACTGACAAAGCAAGGTAGTTTTGTCCTTGCAGTGTTTGTTACTCAGACATCATTTACACAGAGGAAGTTGTCATCTGATGTCATAGCACTTACTGAGTGCCAACCACCAGCTTAGCATTGTCAGACACAATAGGAAAAGAACCAGAACCTTCAATAGATTATTACTTTACAGGCACAAACTATATTTAACTGTGATAATGTATTTTAAATCTACATCAACCCATTTACATATAATACTAGCACTATGAGAAGTAGGACAAGAGGCAAGGAGGGTAACTAGTTACTACCTAGAGGCAATTTGCACAAAGTCAGCAACAAAAGTTCATTTCAAGGCTGCAGTCATATTTCGTACATGTTTTTCCATTTCTTACAGCTTTCCTATACAATGCAAGATTTATTCTGCTGAGATAACAGCAGAACCTTTGCGTTTCCCAAGATAACTGAGGAAAGTCTGTTTTGTCTCTTCCCAAGACTTTGCCTAAATGGACTAATTCAGCTATGCTAAATGTTCACCATCAGCAAACTGCATGTGGGGGAAACCCTCAAAAAGAAAGAAAGAAAGAAAAAAAAGCACGATAAGTAAAGAAGGAAGAAAATATTGCAAGCCTGTTACTGAAACTGGGGTAATTCACAATTATTCCTCAGCTTTTAGCTTCTGTACATTAATATAATTACTTGATTTTTATTAATTATCACCATAGGTGTTTATATGCTATACAGGCCATCCATCTGAATCTTACTAATACATGCACATAATATAACCATATGTACCATAGTCACCAACTCTCCATTTTTTTTGTCTAACCCTCAAAACAATAGCTCCGAGGTCTTCAGAGTGATGCTTCTTGAAAATTAAGCAGAGAGAAAACAAGATATACTTTGGATTTACACCTTCAAAACCCATCACAAATTATTAGTGTGAAAAAATAAAGAAGCTTAATCATTTTCCCTACTCCATTCTCAACCCACGGGTTAACAAGGCATCATTATCAGGGCAGAAACTCTCAGTAATTTGGAACCATTAACTTCGAAAAACTTCACTAGCGAAGGATGTGCCTTTGTATAACAAATGCCATCTTAAGACTGGTTTCTGTGCTGTATTTTTATTACCATTCATTAGATGCAATTCAGGTATTGCACATGGCTGCATCTTACAATCAGTCCTCTATTCAATCCTTGTTTCTGAGGGTTAGTTTTCATCATGCTCTGACCCATGATGCTACCTAAGAAAATCATCCATCTTCTCCCTTGTATACAATGGGCAGGTCTTCCTGACAGCCTGAGTAGCTTACTTTCCTAAGCCACCAGATCTGACATACTGCTCATTTTCAGACTGATCTCCTTTGTCAAGCTATTTTTCTCCTCCTGCACAATGGCTATGTTTTCAAAACAGGAATTCTGTTCTTCAAGGGAGCCATTCCACCTCCATCATCCCACAAACCCTTCAGAGAGCGTGCACTAAAGCCAGTTCACTTCCTCATCTTCAGATCCATAAGCCAAGGGATAGAAAGTATGCAAAAATTTGGTGGTTTTTTTGCACAGAATGCTGAGTTCACAAGATCCAGAAAGGCAAATTACACAATTTCTTAGATCCACATTTGTTAGATATGAAATTTGAACCTATATGGAAATACATCCATTTATGGTTCATTGATATATTGAGGAAAGCTGCTCTGCAAAAGCGAGAATTAGAAGTTTTCATAAATTAAAAGTGAGATTCCAATACACAATTCTGTAATAGAAAAGGGAATTCTATAATCAGCCCCATGGTCACAGATACACAAGGCCCTTGCACATCTACCCTCAGGACAGCAGTGCTGAAAATGGAATCCATTCCCCCTTGCCCCAAGATTTACCTCTTCCTCTCCCAACTCACCCTGCATCCCCTCTAACCCAGTGCACCTTAGGGCTCTGGGTAAGCGTGGAAAATGTTAACTAGGATCACACATCTTGCCTCCCTCTTCAATCAGCTTTCTTTGAGTCACTTCTTGGCAACACAGAACAACTAGCAGCTACAACTTCTTAAGGTACGAGCCATATGTAAACCACCATCCTTTCTCAGAGATGACTACTCATGCCTCACCTCCTCACTGGCCAGACTAAGAACATCCTCCTTCTCACTTAATGCCTCCTGCCCCCTACAACCAACACACCAGTATAAGTCAACAAAAAAAATGCTTGCTCTTAGCAAAGGCGGCAGTAATGGACAAAAGAGAGTGAGGAGGAAACTCCTTGAATTGTCCTTCTCAACAAAGAAACTAAGAGCCTGAGGGAGAAAGTAAGGTCCAGATTGGCTCTCACCTCTATAGAGTCTCACGAGGTTTGTATCTGGAAAGAGCAATTTAACCATTTAATCTATTCCTTGTATATTGCAGACATTATATTTCACCCAGACACCTTTAAAGACACTAAAGCTACTTGAAGCCCAAGGAGGCCAAACTGCATGCTCAGAGAAAGATGAAGAGATTGACAATAAAATTCTATCACCTTCATTCCAGTTACTCATTTATACTCCTGTATTTCCTTCTCCTGTCCAAACAGCTTCTTGGGGGGTGGGGGGCATGGAATAAGTCAGGCAGCAGCACGACTTATTAAATATAAGCCAGAATTATGCTGTAACAGCAGGAAACCTGTACTGTCAGGTCAGAAAATTCTAGAAAGTAAACCATATAGAATTTAAAACAGAAAACAAGAAAAAAAAAAAAAAGAGTCCTAAGATTCCTGCCATTTTAATGTGAAAAAAAATTCCTCCTTCACTCCACTTGCAGTGATCAGCATTTCAAACAAGACAGGCATCTAACAAAAGTATCACTTGCTTTTCCCCTCTTGAGACCATTCTGTGTGTTTCAGAGCAATCAAAAAACCTAACTTTTCTTTTAAAGCAATTTAGACTGCATATAACTCACAACCAGTCAGTACTTCTTCCCATTTCCCTGTCCATTTGTACTTCCAATGAATCCTGAGCTCCTTGAATGTTGAGAAGTGCTGCATCAAGAAAGTGAGAGCAGGAGAATAATGTTCTAGTTCTCTGCAGGCGACTGCCCAAAGCCCTGGCACATGATGTTTGATACTACAAAATCCAGATCTCATTAGTGCCAGGAGTCATGACCAGGATTTCTCTGCTACATCATAGTATTTTTTTTCCAGAAAACTAAATGAAAATCTGTGTTAATTGCACAGTATGTAAATCATAGAATATCTTGAGATGGAAGGGATCCATAAGGACTGAGTCCAACACCCATCTCATTGCAGGACAACCGAAAACTAAACCATATGACTAAAAGCGTCGTCCAGATGCTCATTCAACTCTGACAGGTTTGGTGCCACAATCACTTCCCTGGTTCCAGTGACTAACCACCCTCTCAGTGAAGAATCTTTTCCTAGTTTCCTGCCTGAAATTCCCCTGACATAGCTTCATACCCTTATAAAGCAAGTTGCATTATTATAAGTAAACAGAATAATAGAATCATTTAGGTTAGAAAAGACCTTTAAGGTCATCAGGTCCAATCATTAACCCCTATGATGCATTTTAACAAAAAACACAACTAGTGGAACTGCTACACACAGGATTCAGTAAATCACTTATGCAAGAACATCAGCAACCACAAATCAGCTTGCAATACACCTCATCCACAAGTGAGCTAGAAAGGATTACCAGAGTAAGAGGTGTTAAGATATTCAAAATGGTCTCCCCCGCTGTTAACTGAAAATGGCAGCTGAAATACTGGTTGTTCACTAGAAAAACTGTCACCATCAAGTGAGGATTACTTGTGGATGAGAGATGTGAGATGAGAGATAAAAGCCAAGATTTTATAAAGGAATCAAAGCAATTATCAGGAGAAATAGTTGGACTTAAAAATATGTATTCCTACTACTTCATTACTATCTTTCACTCTTTCATGTTTTCTGTTAAAGAAATAGTGCTGAAAGAACAATTTCACAAAGCAGCTGTACAGTAATACTTGACCTAACCATCAGTTTGTGTGCAGGAATTTGAAAAACCACCAGAAGGTACTCCTACTAGCTGATTAAACCTGTTTGGTAAACTGATAATAGCTGTTATGGGATGGCAGTCTATAAAAAAAATGAATACATGGTTAAGTTATTAAATAAAAGCAGTCGTTAAATGGACTCACATTGATAGCGCATTAAATAATATCGAGAGCAACCCAAGCACATGAAATAACAACATATCTGAAAATACCATGAAGTTCTAGATTTGTAACTGGAATAATATACTGATGCTACCCTAATTAAAGACTGTGTTGGCATTCTGCGAGTAAAAGAAAATCTGTTCAATATTCTAAAAACCAGAAGAAGTTTAAAAGTTTATTTCTGAATCATTATAAATGCAACTTCATATAGGGCTTTCAAGAAGGGGAAACATTTCAACGTTCTATAGGCAGAGTATAAGGCTCTGTGAATCTTGGGCTGAGAAGATACCACAGGATAAGATACTTCGAAATCAACTTTTGGAGAAAGAGCTGATATAAAACATCTCTTATATAAGGGCAGCCTTAATGATTCTTTCTTGTCAGCTTTGGTAATTCAGAATACTTTTGTAACTTTAAGACAACAACTTGATTTCTATTAATAGAAAAACAAATACTATGGTTTAGCAAAAGAAAGGAGAGACCAATCAGTTGGGAAAACAAGACTTGGTCAGGAGAACTTGGTATTAAGCCCTAATAATGCTGCTGGTTTTTTATGTTGTCTTTGGAAAGTTAGTTGCTCCCACAAAAAATTCCTGTCTGTGATGCAACAAAGGATGGACAGAGATTACTTACTTTCGTAATGTGTTTTGAGGTCTTCAAAATCCTATCTAAATGCAAAATATTTCTATTGCCATAGACTAAAGACACATTGTAGAACACAATTACAAAGCAGAAAGATCGAAATCAGTGAAGCATTTCACAGTAAACACAGGATTGCAATTGCGTATTTCTATTTTTCTTGCATTAGGATCACAATCATCCACTGCAAGTGAAATTCAGAGTTCTTGCAGAATTCTTATTTCTTGAAACTATACCAGTGCCTGGCATCTGATTCAAATGATGGTATCACTTGGATTTTAAATATATGAAATCTACATAAATGATGTGGTTTGCTAAAATAAGGAATCAATTTCAGTTCAAAGCACTTACTCAGTGCCACAGCACTTAGAGTTTATAAGAGCTTGTTTTCAGCAGTGAAACTTATCAAATTCCCAAAGGTTCTCTTTTGATCAAAATTGCCTTTTCTTGAAATCATGAGTAACTCATCAGCCAACTACACTGACCTGCCTAGAGGCTAACCCATTAACAGAAGAGTTAAAAACCAACAACAACAACACATGGTCAAAGAGCAAGCAACAGCACCCAACTCAGTGGTTAAAACTCTTTAACAAAACAAACTTCGAGCTCCAGACTCTGCACCAAGAACTGTTTCTCTATATGAATCATCTAAAATATATAGATTCTGTATCGATTGTACTTCATCCATCTCCATTCCAATGAACATCTGACACTTGCAAAATGCCCCTATGAGGGGAAAGGGTGAGGAATCTAGACACTGAGTCTCTGGCCTGGCTTTACTGCTGCCCCAGGGGAAGTAAAAGAGAGAATGAACTTAAAGCCCTTTTCTGAAGAAAGGATGTGTCAACTGCAACAGGAAAAGAGCTGCATTTGAATTCTGAATATGGGGATTACATAGTAAAATGCCTACAGCCAAGAGGGAATATATTCAAGACACACACCCCCCCCCCGGGGATTTTATTATTAAAGGACAAAACCAAATTCTGTTGCTATTCCTTTTACTAGTTTTTATTTACTTCCATACCAACACTTCTTTCATTGTGGTCATTATGGACCACAGCAATGAATTAATTCAACTGGAATTATGATATTATTTATATTTAACTTGAGTTTTACAACAATATTTTCTTCTGTTGAACAACCAGTTTTCCCTCAAAAGCAAAATATTTCCAGTACTAATTATGATAAGGCACTATCTGCCCAAGTAGGCAGGAAGATGTTTTCATTTAAGTCCACAGGCCTATTTCAAATTTTAAAAAGACAAGGATGACAGTTTCATTTCAGATTGCAATGTCATGCTAAAAATTAAATTCCTTATTTTTGATAACTTTGAAAACCTGCAGGCATCAAATATTGCCACCATGCAATATTAAATATTTCCACCAGATGTCTCCAATATATTATTTTACACAGAAAGTTACATTTGATCTACTACTCTTCAAACTGAATGCAAGTTTCACAAAATACTAAAGCTGTAAAGAGAAGAAAGCTGACACTAAGTATTTATCTGTTTAGATATAGATAACCTTAGGATAGTCCTTAAATGTTGTCAGTTCCGCATTGCTATCTAAAGAAACAATAATTTTTTGAACTGACACTTTGGACAAGCATATTAAAAAAGATGAAAGACTTTAAGGCTTTCACTTTTAAAAGGCACATCAGATCATGTCCTGATACCTACATTTTCAGAGCTATGTAAGGTTGCAATTGGCATGAGTGAGGTTTGAGTTATTAAGAATGTTTTTTTATTATTTTTTAATATTAGAAAGCGTTTGAAGGCCCAAAGTAAAGATGATTCTGTTTTCAGAACTCTCCCTGATGTAAGCAGATTCCATGATTCTAAGCATGCAGTAATCCAGTTATTTATTAATAGCCTTTGTGGATTACTCCCACTCACTTCCTTGAAATGTTCACCCAGATTCTTTCAGCCCGAGTCAGTACACAAGCAATGCTCAATACATATAAACCCAGCGCCAGAAGAGAACTTCAACTGAGATATCACTGAGATATACTTCAAAGGCATCATTACAGAACTCCTACAGAATCCTCATTTCTCTGTGCTTCACAGTAGAGCTCGGTGGATCCAATAGACGCGATAGAGCAAACTTTGACATATAATCACTTCTGTATATGAGCAACTGGATATGCAAGCACATCTATATTTAATTCAAGAAGCCCACTCATTTATTTAAAGTAGATTATACCTGAAAATTAAAGACTCGAGAGTCTCTAAAAGATCAAGGATAGAAGGTGCATATTATTTAGTAGGGAGCTCAGGATAATACCCTGTAAGCAATGTGGGGTGGATTGTTGGCTTATGTAAAAGCCGAATCCATCCTTTCAAGGTTCTCAACATATTTTACACAGGCTTATTACACTTTGAATGTCACTGAAAGATAGGGGAGTATACCTCTACTCACAGCAGACAGGATGGGGCAGATAGAAATCAGTCACAACACATCCTCTCAAAAGCTATTTCCATTTAGCAACAAGAGTTCTCACTTCAGAATGACTGACCCATAGTTTCAAATTACTAAAATGATTCAGGTGCTTAACAGCACAGAAGACATCAAATTTTATCTATCAAAGCTTTCAACTGAAAGAACAAAAAGCATATCATGTCATGTACTGAGTCATTTATTGAGATCTTCAGCCAATTCAGTAATAGAGCATTGCAGCTCTGTCTCTTACTCTGAAATTTCTATGATATAAATAAGTTATGTTTTTTGTAACTGCAGAAGCACCTAAATTTCAAGTGCCAATCTCTAAGGCCAGTGCTGAAGTGTAACTGTTCTGTGGACTGGTGACAAAACCATCTCCTTTAGAACAGGTAAAAAAAATTAAGGCCATGTACTCAATGCACAGTAAGGAAGCAGATGCCTTAAATCTGTAGGATTCAACAACTCTTCCAGAATAACATAATACAGATTTAAGAATTCCTTTTTAAAATCAACTAATAAACAAATATACACCAATGGATTCAACTGTTGTAGCAATATTTCCAGAAATCGTTTGATATCTAGGCTTTAGAGTCCAAAGCAAAAATAGCTGGTGTTCTGATCTAACTACCCATGAACTCTGAAGACATAAAGCAGCACTGTCAAGCATGCAATGCAGGTATGGCAGGTCATTTTTGTTTTCCTTTTTTTTTCTGGCAGAGGCCAGAGGAGCATCACTCTGCATTTTCTAAAGTAACATAATGATGTGGTACATAATCTGCTATTATAAGTAGTACTACAATAAATATGTATAGTACCTATAAGCATTTACAAAGATGCTTGGACTGCATCTGCCCAGAGAGTAAGAGACTACTCTTCTCCTCAATTAGATAATTTGTCAAACACAGCAGACTATTAGGAAAACACCTAGTGTATTTTTCCTTTCTTTACGTTTAGTTTAGCCTGAAGAAACAACTCACATACAAGTTTTTACTAACAACTAGGCCACCACATACAGAGCATACATGGTTCACTACCTGGCAACAAAGCACATAAAGTGTTTTTATCACCCAATCCCTCTGAAGGGAGAAAACCAAAAGTATATGAAATGTAAGATCTGTTAAAACAAAAGACCTTATACTGTGTAGTGAACAAGAGAAGTAATTTCTAGTACCCCTGTAAAGGTCATCTTCAGTTTTTATTGCAGTTTGCTTTTATTCGTGTCTCTTAATTTGAAGAGCTGTACAATACCTGTCCAGTATATGCAAAGTCCAGGGCTTGTTTTAAACCAAGGCTTGTGACACCATGCAAATTCACCTCATCAGCTTCACTCTCAACCATGCAAAGACTGAACATTGCCTATGGGGGGAAAAAAAAAAAAAGTTATTAACCATTACAAACAAAACCCAGTGAGGGGCCAGAAAAAAAAAAAAGGATTGATTTTTCCACCTTCCCTCACATTCTTTCCCCTGGATAAGAGTTCTAAATAGCAACAGACTTGAGAGGTGAAACGAGATCTATACCAGATTTTCAGTATTAACCCAATATGGACACGAGCCATGCTGTGTCAGTCACTTTTAGGTCCAGAAAAGGAAGCCTTATCCATCCATCCATCTAGTACAGGCATAGCCTAATAGTGCAATGGGCTATCAGAACTGTAGGTGCCAGTAAACCGTAGGCCTATGGCTTTGTGTACCATAAGCTATATGGAGTTCATTTTCTTTCACACTATCCTCTGAACATTCTGTGGAAGTTATTATACTGAGTATGCACTGCATATGTTTTTCAGGGGTCAAGGACAGAGAATTTGATCAAAAGATAAGGTCTGCAATGGTCCTCAGACAGTTCACACTCAGCTGAACTGGATTAGCCTCCAGGAAATAGTCTGCTACCCAGACAAACCTAGTACTGCCCAGTGAGCCACAATGTCTTCACCAGCAGGAAAATCTCCCTCTCAGCCTGAGCTTAAAGATTTAATTCAGCATGAAAAAAAATCTGTTCAATCATGGGCAGAAATTGAACTCAAATTCAGCCTCAGTTTGCACTTTTGTACATAAATATTTTAGTTTTAACTGTATAAACCTATGGATCATTAAATTCTGACTTAAGACTTCATCAGTATATGAAGGATGAATTGCAGCTGGACTGTGAAACTCTGATTTCAGATGCAACTGAAAACACTGTGAGGTTTTGCAAGCTTAAACAGATCCATCAGTCATGCTTTTAATGCAAGGCTAGTAGCCTACTTTATTTTTCCCTCAGCACATTAAAAACAAGCCAATAAGATAAATGTCTCAGGTGGATGTACAAGTGACAGATATAAACAACCAAGTAAATATAATATATTTGGACAAGTGCACAATTCAAACTCAAACTTACCAGAGAATTTACCAAATTTGGTTAAACGTGAAATGTTTGTTATTTTACTTATTAATTTCACTGAACAATGCTAATATAGCACACTTCATTTTAAAAAAGTTCTGCTTGGACAACATAAAATATCTTTGAAAATGCCTCATTTCTCCTCCAAGACCTTCATAAGAGTGGGCAGTACAAGCTGCCAGTATGTAAACCAAACATCCCTTTAATAATAAAACCCACCTATCTTTTCTTACAGTTTCTGTAAATATCCAGGCCTTGTTTCGCCATCCAATCAGTCAATAACCCAACACTGTGGGAAATAAAGTGATTGTTTAAATTCCATTGTTTTAGTCAATTCCCCAAAAGAAAAGTAAACACAATCCACTTGTCATTATGCGTTAATGGCCCCAAAATTCAGATTTCAATATCCTGTCACAACTGAATACATTCCATTTGTAGAATTCCACCTGAGCTGACACTTGTTTAAGAAGCTACAAACTAGGACAGCCTCATTTTTGTGGGGCAGGCAGACACTTCATTAGCTGTAAAATCTTTCTAATCCTGGCCTGAAACAAACAGAGCTAGAGAACTATTCCCAAAGGAGAAAAACAAAAACAACCCACACAATCCCTGGATAAAAATAATCAAACCATAAACCTACTCACATACTCTTGAAAATTTGACTCCAAAAGTAGCACAGTAAGTTGCTGGGTGTTTAATACAAAGAAACTTTCATGCAGCTTCACTACTTTGCCCTCAGCAGCCAAAGGCACCTTCATCAAATAGTTTCTTATGCAAACATAATAATAAAAAAGACAGTAAGAGCTCAAAACTGAATGGTACACAACAACAGGGTGCCTAGACTCAGATCTGATCAGATCTGATCTAACCAGGCCTGAGTGAAAGATGCTTGGCACAGTCATGGAGTCTTAACTTTCCATGCTCAGATTCTGCTGCTGCTTAGCTTTCAAAAACAAAAGATGAGTGTGAAATACCACCAAAGCAGAATAATGTATTACTGTTAAAATCAGTAAAAATGGAACAAAAATTATCCAGATACATTGATTTTATCACTCAGGCAGCACTGCAGCAACGCGTACAGCCTCCCTCACAATGTACAACTTTAACAACAGACATCAGGGTCACAGGAACATGACATGATATTCAAAATCCCCCAAATAAAAATTTCTCCCTGCCTTTAAGTCATTTTCTTAGTTACTGAGATGTTCCATATCTATGAGAGTAATGAGCTTGTCCTTACACGTACATATGAATCTTACAGCCATGTCAAGCATAGAAAGCAGTAAATCATCACAAAACAACTTAACCAAGTTGTATGATATTTCACACAAGCAAGCTTTTGCAGTGAATTCCACACAACTTGCCTTTTAAAGGCAAGAAACAGAATCAAAATATATTCAGCCTCAGAAGAGAGGTAAATGAATAAAAAAGAATAAATGGTTATGCTGTTAAAAACAACAAAAAAAATACAGCGACCAAAATTACAAGACTTACTGCTATGACCTGGGGAAGTAAAGCAAACTGGTTTTCTTATTATTGAACTTTTATAAGCTTTCTGCTGGGAGTAAAAAAATACAAAAAAAGCAAATC
>JANHFX010029629.1:26740-41615 GCA_027560015.1 Chloroceryle amazona
AATTCAGCCCCGTTTGTAATGACGAAGGGGATGCAAAGGCTGTCACAGACTCAAGCTGGTCCTTGTTGGATGTGCTGAAAATAAATAATTAAGCACTGAGGTAACCACTGACTAATTTAAATCTGCATGAAACCGGTTTAACATTTCAGAGATGTTTAAAAGAAATTAATAAAGCCATTAAATGAACAATAATCCAATACACATTGGGTAAAGAGTGGATAGAGGAGAAATGGGTAAAATACCTGGAAATTTGAGAGAAAAGGGGTAGAAATTGTCATCAGGGCCTGTAAGAACAGTATCTGAAGTTAGGCAGCATAACAAAAGAAAGTGTTTTCTGAGTAATCAACAGATAGAAATAGACATGTTTAGACACCAATTTACAGAACATAGTGGGATGAAATATCTTGTCTACTCTGCAGAGGAAGGCTAAACACTTAGGCTTAGACCCAGATGTCTAAAACAGCTGAAACCAAAGAGCAAAGGGTTGAGTGAATTGAAGGATGGAAATTGAAGAGGTTAAGTGTGAATTGTGTCCTTTTAGTGTATTCATTTTAGAAAATCAGAAGAACTTCTGAAGATGAGTGTTTCTAGAGTGAAAGCTACAGGCAAGACAAACTGATAAATGTTTGCAGGCATAAGTTTGCTTCCTGTCACAAATTAATATATATAATGACCAGAGTTTTCTTTCACTTCTCTAAACTCACACAAAATAATTTCCAGTTAAAAAGCTTTTTATGTCAGTAGATCTTTAAAAAATGTACACATTGCTAATTATGAGAGGCTGAACCCACACAAAATGCATTCAGTTTGCTTTAACCTTCTTATGCTCACCCCTTACTTCAGCTACATCATCCCTTCTCTGACTTTTCCGATATGTTCCAAATAGGAGATGACTATTTAACTTATTGCCTTCAAGAAATACCCTGGCTCTTCTAGGAGTAAAGTACTTGGTTTCAGTGCATAGCATTTACCTCTAAAATGTCCCAAAAGTTTATTCAGCAAGATCGTGAAGGCATTCATCTTTATCCTTTTTCCTTTTATTTCAATTTTCTTTGATTAAACTCTAAATGCAACTTTCAAAAGAAATCTAAGCTTTCAAAACCAGAAAGTATGCTGCAGTAAGCTCAGCTATCTACAGTAACCCAAAGAGCAACATTCCCAAATCTCCCTGTGCTCTCTCATTTAGATATCTACCAGCAGCTCTAGTTCAAAGTCCACTACAATAGAAAAAAAACATATGGACCTCCCCACCAATGCATAGCTCTGAGCTACACAAATTCTTCCTCAACCACAGAACTAGCAGTAGATAGCAAGCACAATGATAAAGTCCCAAATGCTTTACAAACACCTCCATTAAAAACTGCATTCACAAGATGTTCATAGTGTTTCAGCAAGGCCAAGCTTGTTTTGCATGATACAATCCAAATATTTCAACTCTGTCCATCCCCCACTCATCTTACCCTGTCACCTTTCATCCTTGACTCTTGTCAGTTGAAAACTTTTGCAACTGATGTGCAAGGGCCTGCCTTTACCTTCAGCCATTGCTTTTGCATGGCTGTCCAAAAATCTGACACATTCTCTACCGTAAAGTGCTTAAGCATTTGCTGCACTTCCACATAATCACCACCAGATAGGGAGAGTGGAAAGTTGGCACAGAGTGAACGAGCATTCTTGTAGTTCCTTTCATTTCACCACACTCAAAAAGACAAACACTAAGAAAGTAAAGATGAACTAACATTGAGTTAAGCTCAATGCACACGAGCTTTCTTCCTCATCTCTAAGTCAGTATAGAGCTCTGTGTTAAAAATTCACTCCTACTTTTCCTACTACTTAGCAACTATATTGTAAGCACAGTGGTCAAAATTTATGGGAAAAAAATTCTAATCAGTCATCATAAGTTCAACCTTAGAGAGGCCATCCCCCCCAGCCTCTTATCACCGAGGCTGAGCCCTATAGGAAAAAAAAATGAAATGCACCAAACACCTTGTTTGGTGGCCACATTAACTATTTAACTGATTTTTTCCCCACCCAATTCAGGAACATGTCTGAAGAAGACAAAAACCTTAATATATACTTACACCTGAAAAAAAACCACTGCAACAATTTTGAAAGCAAGTGAACATCTATTTTGTCTGTCTAGCAAACTAATCAGTAAGGAACTGATCAATGAAATTGCCATGGTTTTCCTTAGCTATTTATCCTCTTGCACTGAAGTTTTAAAGTAACTTAAGACTATCTGGCATTGACTGGTTTAGAAGTGCAGAATTGTCATCTCCAATTTCTGCCTCCACAATTCCACAATGATATTGAGTTATTTCTAAAATTATTTTAAAATAGGCATCATCATTAAGTGCAGCATTTTATTCAAATTCACTTCCCCCAGTATATGCACTTCTATATTCATCTGTTTCACATCTTTTTTCTTTACAGGAAATTGATTGTACGTCTCATCTCCTGTCAGAAAAGCTATGAAGAAAGCAAACTAACACTTGAGAGATCTTGGATTGATTTCTTACACTGCTCAGGGAATTCAAGTATGATGTAATACCTCAAGAATTTTTTATTGCATGTGTAATTTTAAGCCTGTGAGAGATCTTGCTGTCATCAAGATCAGACTGATTTGGGACCTAAACCTCTATGTATACAGGTCACTCAAACTTGTAAGTATCCAGTCCTAAGACTACTTTACCTATTTGGACTATAAACTCTTTCAAGCTGGAACATTCTCCTTTCAGTCTGTACTAGAAATAGCAACTCACTATTCATGTAATAATAATATTAATCAAAACCTGTTTAATCCCCTTTGTTGCACTACTCCTGAATTAACCCTTAGGTATTTCTTAATTTTTATGTTCTAATCCTTCATTACATAAGAAATATTATTATTTCTTTGCTGTTTTCACCTATCAAAAAAACCCAACCTATCAAACAAACAAAACACAACCACCAAAACAAACACAACAAAAAATAAACCTAATACATAAATCGGGGTGAAAATACTATGACAGATAACTGTGTCCACATGAAATATCAATGATGTTCTAGATAAGTAATGGGTAATATTGAAAAAGCAACCAATTTAATATGTGAATGTTTCCTTACTGCATGTAAAAATGTGGCTTGCTCTTCTCATAACTAGCATGTTATATTTTGCTTTGTTTTCCTCCTATGTTAAGCTTGTCTATCCTAAATCAATCATCAGCCATGTCCTCTGTGGTCTCTAGCACGCTGAAAAACATATCCATCAATACCAACTGCACGAAACATGATTAAAAGGCTCATTACCTGACTCTTCTGAAAAAGTTCTATATAAATTCCCAGAGAAAATGTCACATAATGTCAATCACTCATAACTGAGCCTGCAGTAATTCATCTGCTCATTGAAATCTACCTAAATATTGTTTTTTAATCATTTGTCATGCAACTAAAATGAATCCTGTAAAATGAAAAGGTCAGCTGTCATTCATAGTTTAGAGAATATACAGTTAAAAGAACGCAAAGAAATAAAAAAAAAACAACAGCAAAATATATAATTTTATGTGCAGTGCTAAAATCTCACATACTACCTTTGGCAAAGCAAATTCCACTGTTTCTGTAGGACAACAGTGCCAGCCAGTGCTAATTGATTCTACAGCCCCTTAGAGCCTACCAAATCAATGATATATGCACCACACTTACTGCATTACACTGTTAATAAAGATACCACTTTCTTAGTATCTTTAGAAATAAGTAATGAAAATTGAAGTAATAAGCTACCCTACTGTTTAGTCATTTTCTTGGTTCTAACAAGACATAGGGTTTTCACTCTCAGTCAAGATAAAAATCTAACATAAGCATTTGTTGCTAACAAGTCACATTCTTGGCTGAACCTGCATCAAACCTATTTCATGTTTTGATAGTCAGAGTTTAATAATCAGTGTAATGTGTCTGCCCCAAATTTCTGCTTTGATGCACAAATATAATTTAAGACAAAAGGAGAAAGGGCAGATTGTAGCATAGTACTCCTAATGAATTGCTGCATCATCACTAAAAAGACCTGTATTCAAAAGTAGACTAAGTTGTGCTGTAGAAATAAAATAATTCTACAGTTTTCATGTGCAACCCTGTACCAGAATTAAAAAAATAAAAAAAATTAACAGTGAACTACTATAGCTACGGTAACCTTACTAGTTTCAATATTTCACAATAAATGAGTCATTCACTGGTGGGCCTGAACACCAAAATTATTGTTTTCATTGTGGCAGAAGCAAAAAAACTGAATTGGAAGTACAGTGCCATGCAAAGCACTGCATAAACCTGCAGTAATGTACAGCCTGTACTCACAACAGCCATTCTTACACAGGCCTGCCTTTCAGAATATAAAAGGGAGCAGCATAACTAAAAGCAGATTTTTTTTTTCCCAGCATCTCCAGTCAAGCACAGAAAAGTATGAGTCACATTTGCAAATTTTGGTTTAAATTGGTTTAATGCCTCCCAGTGAATGCATAAGCCTATTGTTCGTGTCCTTTGATGCTTTTAGCAAGTGGTATCAAAAGCAAACCCAAAATAAAACTGGAATAAAAGTCATTTAGCTCTAGCACTTTACCATAATACATTTCATTTAGGGAAGCAAAGCTTCTTGTGATTTCTTCTTGCAGGAAAAACCATTCCCAAAACTTTGACACCTTTAAGGGGTTTACTTTTAAAAGCATACTTCATATAGTACCATCGAGAGAAGTTTCCCACTTCAGTACATACGGGCTATAACTAAATTGTTGTACAGCAAGGTTTAATGTAACAGAACTGGAGTAGCAATCTTAGTTATCACTATAATTAGCTTCCTAAGAAGACATATTTAAGGTAATGTAAATGTCATTAGACACTGACATATTTCAACCAGTAGTAAACTATGACTATTATCTTCTATTCTGCAGCGTAACTGCAAAGGCAGACTTGGTATGTGAGAAGATGTGAGAAGTTCAATGTTGAAACCTGAAATAGTTTATTTTATGAAGGTTTGTACTGGATACCTTTCACATCTGGCCCATTTTACAACAGTTTGAAGTAAACACCCTTCATGTCTTTTAAAACAATCCTATTTTCCATGATGATTATAAATCTTGCTTTCCATTCAGGTTGCAGCATAATTTTGCTTAAGTACTACCTTTAATTCTCAACAACATATTTTTTTTAATTCCTTTGTACAAAGGCCAAAGAATAAAATGAGCTGACTTTTTTTTTTTCATTTTCTGTTTTCTTTTACTGATAAATCCTACAGAAGTGATTAAACACTAATAATTTGCCAAATAAAAGAAAAGTGACTTGACTAACCAAGCTTGTCACAGTAGCTTTCATCCTCAGATGAGTTCTGCCCTGCATCAGCTATCTCCTCTGGAACAAATGCCACTACAAAATCATCTCTTCACTTTATTTTTAGTAGTCTACATTTGACTGTGCTTGATTTTCCTTTGGCTCTTCCTTCATCTCCAAGAAATAAATTCCTCCAGGCTAACAGGCCATGATGACATCTACTCCTCCTTGGTTGAAATTTAACTCTGGCAAGGTAGATCCTTAAGTGTCAGGTATGAGACCATATGAAAATGCAGATGGGTATTTCATAAGGTGTCTTAATATTCAGTAATTTTTATTTCAAATGGGCTATGTGAGCATTTGTTGCTTATTTATATTGCTGGTACCCTATGGCCTTGGAAGGCCAGGTTATTCTGTCAGAAGCTGAGATTGCTCCACAAGTCTAAGCAGATGGTAATTAGATTTTTGCACACACACACAAATTTAATTTATTTATTTTTTTAAATATACATATAAAAGTAAAAGCTACTTAGTGGTAGCTTAGTGGAGAAGAGTACATTATGTGAGGCTCCATTACTTTTCCACAAAGTAGATTCACAAGAAGCTTTTGAGAAAGGCCTTCAAAAGCCTTTAAGTCCAGCTAGGCAAGAGAGAAAAGAGAAGAGATCTTCACCTGAATGAGTAATTGAAGACATAAAAGAGTGAACAAGAAAATAGCAGGCCAGTTTTCATAGCAAGTGAAGCACGTCAGCCTAGGCTGTTTAACATACTTAGAGAAGACCTGGAAAACGGTGAGAGGAGTGTAGCTAGAAAGCCGACTGAGGCAAAGCTATTCAAAGTAGCAAGGACATGGGCAAAATGTGATAAACTGCAGAAGGACTGTATGAGATGAGCAACTGATTTCTAAAATGAAAGCTATAACATTAGCATGTAAGAGTTTAATGAAAAAGTCAGCCATTTGCTCAGCAATAGTAAAAAAAAACCTCAGCAATAGTAAAAAAAAAAATAGTAAACAAAAAATAAAAAACAACATACCAACAAACAAACCAACAAAGAGTAACCAAAGCTTAGAAACTGAGGTAAGAGAAAATAAAACCAAAATCAACTCTATGCCCATGCAAGCTATCATTTGCCTACTGCTGCATGCAATTCTCTTATCCTCCTCTCACAAAAGATACACTAGAGATGTAAAAGCTTCAAAGGACAAAAAGCATCATCAAGCAAATGGAACAGCTTCCATTCAAGCAGCCTCTAAAGAAACTTCCTACCTGAAAAGAGATGATTGAGTGCCATGAGAAGAACAGCTAGGAACTCAGAGTTCATTGTATTTTCCAATAGACAGATTAGAAGGAATCAAGCAAAACTGGTGGAAATCAGAGTCAGAATAAAGAAAAAGTAGTCTTTCACACAACAGGACGTTGGCCACCTTTTCAGAGAACACAATGGATGAGAAATTTTATACAGACTGAAGGGAAAGAGCATAAAAGCTTAGATGAGAGAACTTTAGGATTGCTGAATAGACAGAAATCACAACCAGCTCAGGAAGCACCAAAGCTGAAATCAGCTGGGGAATTCTCAGGGACACACCACAGACAGTCTGGATTTACTATTTTTCTTCAGGCGTCACAAACAGCTACTGCTAAAGCAACTAGCCAATGATCCACCACAGTGTGGCCATTCTTACGTTCTCACCCAATGCTGTTAAGAGCATCTACTTCTTTTGAGGCATTACTTACTAAGTAGTAGATCAAGAGGCAGTCTATTTCATTTGTCATTCTCACAATAGGCAATCAAATAAGAGTGGATTGGGACTTAAGAGGTTTTAGATGTCTAAGTTTGAAAGCAGGTCAATTTAGGCAGATGCCAAAGATAAGCAACCAGGAGAATTTTACAAAGCTGTTTGGGACAGTCAAGTGTAGAGGATCCACTGCTTAAATTCAGTCTTTCACTAGAAAACTAAAATAAAGTTGTAAACAGGGTGTAAAAAAAAAAGACACCATTGACAATGAAGGAACTGAAGATGCACTTCTCCTTATACAAATGAAGGGGAATGGAAGAAACCCTGAGGGAGCATCCAAAAGAAAAACAGACATTTCAACAGTGTTAAAACACCCTAACACCAGCTATATGTACAAGTGCAACACGTGAATTGTGGTTTTAGCTCTTCATCAGTCTTTCCCCTTTCTTCAGATACTTCTCATGTTATTGAAGTGGTATGTGGGTCCTAGTCACTGAAGCTAAAACTGAGATGCCCAAATAATTCACTTGGGTGTTTTCAGCTTCACTATACCCACAGAATAATAGCTTTAATTTCTCCTGAGGTTGTTTAGGAAGACACTGATGGAGACTGCAAAATATAGAAGAGTGTCTACTGCATCCAGCAGTGTTCTAAAATATAAGATTTCTTCACCAGACTATAGAGACTGACAAGAAAACGGGTATGAAACACTTTACTACAGGCCTGTCCCGATGAATTCGCTTTCCATCGGCAGACACTTAGCAACACAGAAATTACAGCTGAGCTCAGAACACTTGCTTTAGCAGCACTGCAAAAGTGAACTGAGGTAGCCTGAAGCGAGCAAAGACGATGGTAAAAAAAAAAAACAAACAAAACAACAAACCAAAAACCTGGCAATTATAGCAACACAGCTGCAGTGGCTCCTTTCTGTCCTGCTTTTAAGCTGAGAAAATGCATTAACTGAATAGTAAGCAAACACCACATGTTACTATAACACTAAATTAATTCAAGACAATGAGCCACAGTCTCCTATGGCCTATCTCACTAACTGCAGAGTTGCTTCTGCCATATTTACTCATGGTACACTTACCATATAGACACTTCAAAAAAGAAAAAGAAAAATAATAATCAGGAAGACAACTCAGAGGATAAAACACCATATTGTTTACCATCCAGCAGTGGCAGAATTGCAATTAATTCACTTACTATGAGTCTTGCAACAGAAACACTCTGACAGAGTAGTAACTGTGGAATTTGAAAATTGAATTTAGAAGAGAGAAGATTCTCATAAATGTTTCTGATAGCACTCATAATGCTAAGCTGTGGGAATTCTGCTTGCACCAAAGGAAAATTGCTTCAGAGCCTCACAGAATAAAACCCCATTAATTGCAAAGATAAGGATGAACAAAGCAAAATAACCCACACATATTCCCTTATAATTTGTCCACTTTGAAAGAATATCAAAATATTTATTTAGAAAGCTTTAAAATACTTGAAAATCATTTTTGTGTTTACTTCAAAAAGTAAAAACCAGTTTGTTCACATAACTATTCCACAAGCCACCTCACACCCACCCATGCTACACTGCTTCCAATGATTTGATTAAACTCAGTAAAACTACTGACAATGCCTATGTCAAACAATATTGCAAGAAGTGAAGGAATGTGCTATTTTCTTGACATTCAACTATACTATGAACTAATCAGTGACAAAGCTCTAATTTCTATTTAAACTTTAATATTTTGCTAGGAGTACAACTTCAAAATTTTTCCAGGCCTCCTCTTAATTTAGGCAAGTTTTTTTTTTTCCTAATGAGAAGCAAGCAGCACTGAGCTCTCATTTCTCAACAGGCAGTGTATAAGGAACTTGTTCACACCACCAGACACTACTACAAATTGTCAAATATCTTCTGCACTGTTGGTGTGACTTAGAATCATGTGTGTTGTGCCACATTTGTCTGATTCAATGCGTAGAATTAAAATGCAGTGCTAAACAGTTAGGCAACAGGCTGAAATAGCCCTGATAATTCTTACAGCATCACTGTATGGTAGTGAACATTATGAGGTCAGTAATCACAAGCCTGGAAGCACTACTATGATTATATTCCTTCCAAAGTCTGCTGTTCATATTTTTACATGTTAAAAATGCATTTCAACAAACAAACAAAACCACAAAAAAACCCCACAACAAACAAACAAAAAACCCATACCAAACACAAGACAGATTAAAAACAGAGTTAAGAAGGTGGGGAAATCATTTCATTTCAATATTAAGCATATTTTAAAAGGGACACCTTTATCAAAGTTCTTCGACAAGAAAGCTGGTGGTGTGACAATAAATGAGAATACTATATCCCATTCTGAACTTTTATAGCATGATTGAAAACTGCTTCTGAGTTCGGGCATTGATAACTGAGAACAGCACAGGACAATATGAATTAGTAGAGCAAAGACAAGAAATGAATTGACTAAGAGTCTTAAGCCTTTTCAGACTGTGAAGAGTAAGAAGATGGCAACGATATATAAATGAGAGATGCTACTAGGTATTACTAGTTGTGCATAAATCATGACGGCAGCCAAAAGACAGCTTGATATTTCTTGGAAAATGTTTTCATTTTCATGTAAGTTATCATCAGTGAGAACAAAGATAAGAAGATGCAAGGAATTGTAAGACGGTGCATGGTTTGCCACCTCTGGGATGTTCGTCTGACATCTCTACAATTGTACGCCTGCATCCTGTAGTTGATCTGTTAGTAAATCATGGATGTGGCAGATTTACAAACAAGCAGTAGTTCCACCTGCAGCCCTCCTCTAGCCCCACGCCACAGGTATGACAGCTTCAGAACAACGTACAGACTAGCTTTCTAGCTTGAGCACTAGAAGACTTTTATACTGAGAGACCGGTTCACAAATAGGCTTGCTTTTCTTGGCCCTCCTTCTTGAATCCTTACACTCAATACATAGATTTTCCCAAACTCATTATGACAGTCTGCATAGTCTGGATGCAACACATACTATTCCTAGACTATTATTCGTCCTACTACGTGTAAAAGAATGTTCAATTTCAGTCTGCGTTGTCCCAAAAAAGTCTGTACTCACAGTGTGAGCGCTGGCTCAGAATCTACCAGATTTTTGCATTTCCTGAGTCCTTGCTCAATCTTAAAATGGTAGGTTGCACAAAAAGAATATGGATGAGGAACAGGGAGACATGACCATTTCAGATACAGATCACATCCTTACCACATCAGTTACAGCCGCATTTTTAGTTCCTTAACAAAGAAACAGAAGTTCAGTTTAACTAAAATGCTCTAGGAATACTGTCTTAATTGGTTTAGTTCCATTTTGAATTATGGAATAGTTGAAGTTGGAAGGGACCTCTGCAAGTCATCTTGTTCAATCTCAAACAGATCCCAGGACCTTGACTCGATGGCTTCTGAATACCTCTGTGGATGGAGACTTCACAATCTTCTTGGGAAATTTGTGCCAGTGCTCAGTTACCTCACTCATAGAAAACCCCCTGTCCTGTCACTGGGCACCACTGAAAAGAACCTGGCTCTGTCCTCCATGAACCCTACCTTCACATATGTATATATAGCTCCCCTGAACCCTCTCTGTTCCAGACTCAACAGTCCCAACTCTCAGCCTTTCCTCACAGGAGAGAAGCTCCAGTCCCAGGATCATCTTCGTGATGCTTCACTGGACTCTCTCTAGTATGTCCAAGTCTCTCTTGCATGAAGGAGCCCCAAAAAGGACAACTGTGGGTTATTCACATGTTCCAAACTTCTCAGAACTAAGCCCTTAGATTTATCCTAAAGAGATGTTATGGAGAGCCTTTTCCTCTGTAAGATTCATGCAGCAAGACCTTAAATGCTATCTGCATCATACAGTCTTACCTCAGGAATTCATTTCTAAAAAATTCATTCGCTAACCTTATCAAGGAACAATGTAGTATATTGCAAAATATGAACAAATCAGGAACGTTGTATACACAGGAAGCAACTATCTGTTGAGAGGGAGAAAAGATAGCGCAGAAAAACCCTGAAAAGAAACTGTGTAAGAATCAACTGTGCCAATTGAAAGCACAAACATCTGTATGCAATATTAGTATTCACAAGTTCATTTCAGAGAAGAAAGATCCCCTAAGAATTGCACATGCTCATATTGGAAAAAAACCCTAGAATATTATGAAGTTTTAAAAATCTATTCTAGTTAATTGATGCAATTTTGTTCATCCGGATTACATGCAAAAATCTGCATCTTCTTGAGAAAGATCGAAGTCCTGTGACTATAAACCCACTCAAATGAAAAATAAGGAAGAAGAAAGGAGTTCTGATTGGAAAACGAATGCATTTTGTACAA
This sequence comes from Chloroceryle amazona, assembly GCA_027560015.1. NCBI lineage: Eukaryota > Metazoa > Chordata > Aves > Coraciiformes > Cerylidae > Chloroceryle > Chloroceryle amazona. Next base: position 38,126 of record JANHFX010029629.1, read on the forward strand.
GCAAATCTTGAGGTTATATAATCACCTGCCAACACTGTAAATGCCTAGTAATGAAGTCATGCAGTAATGTTCATTTTGCTCCCAGAGGGGAAAAAAGAAAAATAATTTTTTAATTGGAAATGACTTAGCTTGCTGGAGTTATCACCATGCACACATACTCACTAACTCAACCACCTTGTCTCACTGCAACAGAGTGACACAAATAGTAAATTACATCATGTCATATAGAAAAGTTCGCCTAAAATAATGTTTCTTGCTTAAAAATGAATTTGTAAAAATACATATTTTTACTATTTTTTTATATGAGTCTTTTAGGGTATGGAGGCAACTACTTGCAGTTTAACTCCATATTTTTTAATGCAGTCTTTCTATCCAATTTCCTAAGGGATTTCTTTCTTAAAAAAAAAAAACAACAAAAGTGTCTTGTAAAAGCTATGGCAAAAAAAAAAGAGAAAACAAACAAAAGAAAACAAAATCATGCTGACTCATTCTAACAGAGCCCAGTGTAGAACTGAACGTACTTCTGCAGTAATATGTGAGATCATAAGAATTGGATGACAGCCTCTCCAGAGAGAAAGTAGGCTGGTATATAATCAAATCTAAAAGCCATAGAAACCAGAAGCTACGGTAAGGAAGTTCTTTGTGTCACACTGATGTACAGTGTTGTCACCTCAGTTTTATTCAAGGCAACTCTAACATCTGATGTTCCCAGAGTTGCCTCCACTGCAGTTCCACACTTAACATATCACAAAAATTAGTGAAGTTTCCCATGGCAATGATTTCTTCACGAACAACTTCAAGGTTAAAAAATCTGAAAGGTTTGTCCAAGAATTCCTTCAAGAAAATCCAGGAAAAACTAAGGGTAGAAAACATCTTATGTGATACTAAAAGCTAAATTTAAAACATTTGAGTCTCGTCTTTATCATCAGTGGAGAGAGATCTGGCACTTCCAGGTGGTCATTCATTGAATTCCAAATCTTCTATTCTCCTTTATCATCCTCTGAAAATGCCTCTTACTTTTCACTAACTCTGAATGAAGCTAAATCTTAGAAAGTGAATACTCAGGTAGCTCAAATTAGGCAAAAATCCCCCTAGATACAAAGCCACATATTCTTAGTTACAAATCTTTATTAATCAACTTCTGGTTTTTTCTAAATTATTAGAATCAGGAACACAGTGCATAGTAAATTTTTTGCCATTTTCCTACAAAATATATATCTCATTTCACAGTTTTCTAACAAACTTTTTTGTTCATTAATAATAGAAACTTACTTCAGAAAGCATGATTAAAGCCCATACCTAAACTCTGAAGAACATGTCCTACCAAATTATAACAATTTTGAGGCAGATCAAATTACTAAATGCTGCGAAGATCATGCTCTCAGGGTTTTTTTAATAGAAAAGACTTATGTAACAATTAGCAATTTGATCTACTGTAAAATATTATTTTTTCTTTTCCATGGAGCATTAAGATTTTAATTTGGAGTAACTGTCCATCAAATGCCAAGTAACTCAATTGGAAATAACAGGGTGAGTCACTGTGTCCCAAATCTCAAGGTCAATCAGTGACCAAGGTAGAAGCTGTTCCTACCACACTGTTTGAACACTGGGTACAGCTGCCCACTCTATGATGTTTCTGGTCTCAGGGTACAATGAACTCTGGAAGTTTATATGTGTGTTTATATATAATACATGTTATGAGTGCAAAGGAATGATATGGCACCCTTATTAAAATATTTAAATCAAACCAGAACTGCAGCCCCACAGTATATTTATCATCAAGTATATATAGCACTTGCTAGATCTATAGAGATCCAAAATCTCTCTCTGTGCACTGAGGTAAAAGGAAAAAAGTGGTAAGCAACCTGTGTTAAAGCAGGTCAGGGCACCATGACAAAGAAACATTAGCAGCTAAGGCAGTTCAAAGTCTGCAGTAAAGGTATACATAAGCATGCAGACAAAGTCAAAAAAATTAGTAATCATCATCACAGTGAAAGTAATGTCAATGATAACAATATGTTTTAAATATGCAGAATAAATTAAGCCTTAATTCTAACCAAAGAAAGAGAAAGAGCTGACAGGAAGATAAAAATTCTGCTCATGTAATTAAGAATATGGAACAGTTGTACTGAACACTGTATTACTATTATAACAAAACAAAAAGGTCACCATAAAGAAGTTCCTAACACTACAATTACCATGTAGGCAAAATATTAAATAAACCTACTTTGTTAGAGAAGAAAGACCTTTAAATTAATCTCAGCTTTAGTCTCTGAATAACAACAGAATGACTCACACTTAAAAACACCAGTCAACCAAAGAGCTATAGATGGCCCAACAATATGAACAGGTTCACACGAAGAATGGTTTGTATTCAAAACTAAATTTTTCAGTTCCTCTAATTTTAGCACCTGAGTTCAGTTTTCCATGCTGAGTGTCTGAATTAGATTTCCCAGGGAATATTTTAATCTTTAAATTTCAGAAACACTTGTTTCTAAAAATATATTTTATTGTGATTACAAAATTATTATGGCCACATCTTTGAGAGTAACCATTCACACTCCTACAAAAATCCCCTCTCAAGCAGTCTTAAATTGCATTTATCTACACTGAAATTCTCTCTCCCCATCTTCCATGCTCTAATCACAACTGTTTCATCAAATGTCTGGGTTCTATAAAAAAATGAATTTTAAAAAATCTTCCATTTTCTGACTACTGAAGCATAAGGTTCACAGAAAGATATGTACTGCCTGGGTCTATCAAGAGAGAGAAAGAAGACTAGTCATAAAACATGGGAAAAAAATTATGTTCTTAACAATTCTTTCATATGATATCTATGTTGATATTTAAGAGTTATATACTCTACTGAATGTACAATAATCCTGAGTTTTCTATAGGCTCAAATGCGATGTTTGTTCAGTATATCTATAACCACTCCACCTCCCAGGGTAATTTTTCATATTATTATAAGAAAAAACCAACAACTTCAGACTTACTCGAAAGTAGTCACTGCAGGCTGCCAGGACTGCTTTATGTGCATGGAATTTCTGCTCTTCAGCAATAAGGGTGATATCACAAAGTATGCCATCGCGTCTTTGTTGGTTGAGGGCTGCCAGGACAGCATCATTATGGGAGCTAGACTGACAAAGTCTCTGACCTGTCAGCATTTCCTGCACACTGAGAGGAGAAAGGGGAAAGATTTTGTTAAAAAAAAAAAAAGTGTTGGAAACAAGCAAATTCTGTCACAAATATAGAATAATTTTTTGGAATACGAGATTGTTTGATAATTCTTGGAAAGAAAAAAAAGAAGAATCATAAACCCTGTCGAGCAAAAATCTTTATATGGTATATGCATCATAAGAAAAGCTTAGTACAACAAAGTATTGCAAAACTTGATTATGTACTTGAATTTAAAAACCTCAACTGTTTTCATTTCCTGCACTGGAAGTCAGCTGGACTCAGAATTGATCCCAAATCATTTTAGAATTGA
>JANHFX010029629.1:41715-69589 GCA_027560015.1 Chloroceryle amazona
GAAGAATAAAGGTGAATTGAGAAGAATAAAGGTGAATTGAGAAGAATAAAGGTGAATTGAGAAGAATAAAGGTGAATTGAGAAGAATAAAGGTGAATGAAGCAACAGAAAAGTTGCTCAAACTGATTCATTACTGCAATGGAGCATAGGTGGATGATAAAGCTAGTCCAAATAGTCCTACTAAGTAAGAAGAATGAAGACTCCTGGTCTCTGGCGGCCTATTTAAGTCCAATACTGCATTACTGAATGTTTTCAGATCATTTCAGGTCATTCACATTTACGAAGCACTGCAGAAGTTTTTGTTTGTTTTGTATCGGGAATGAAAGGTGTTTGCTTGTTTTTCAGTTGCTGAGGCCTCCCACCACCTTTGAGTATCTTGTACAAAAATACAAGATTTCCACGTCATCCAGCCTAAGACTGATTGCAGCTTCCTTTACTACAGTAGAAGGAAGAGACAAAATAACTTGACACAAACAGAGAGAAATCAAACAAATCTGAAAACCCTTTTTGGCACAAACCAATGCAGTTTATTTCAGTTTACTGCAGTTTATCTGGGAGACTATACCAATTTATATTGATTGAGAATCTAGGCCTCTACAGAAGGTGAATTTACAATTTACACAATCAAAAAATCCAAGTATGAACAAAAGTATAAACAAGGCAAAGGACACAAAAAATGCCAGGTATGTTTCTCATTGCTACAGTTAAAGGGCAGAAAGAAAGTAATATTTTGTAGATTTTAACATAGATATCTATTCAATAATATGAATTAATAATTAACAAAAATATTAATTTCACTTTTCTATCTTTTGACTGATGCTTTGGTAAACATCATCCTAAATGTGAACGACTTTATACATGCTACCACATACTATACCTCAGGCACCTCTCAGATGGCATCTTTCAGTTTTGCTCTTCGGGATATCAAAGCTTATAATCCTGTAGAGAAAGCAGCATGCATTGCAGCTAGAAAGAGGAAAGAAAAAAAAAAAAAAGACAAGAACATCAAAATTCAAAGCATACACAGCCCCAACCTCAAAGATCAGTACTTTCAGGATACGTACTTCAAAAGCAACTGTCTTCAATTCTTTTTCTGCAGAAAGACATACACCATATAGATTTAAGTGAATGCAACATTTCATTGGCTAGACTGAGTAAAGTATGAAAGTGGCCTTTCCTCTATTTTTTGCTAGAAATTCACATCGTGCCACCTGAACTTCCTGCATTTACTGCCCTTGAGGCATGTCTCCTTTCTGCAAGCTCAGGGACATAAATTATTTCACCAAAGTGGAAGACTGGCAAGGGAAATACCTTCCCAAAAATCCCTCAACTTGAAGAGCAGGCCAGAAGCATCTGTTAGTGTTTGCTTACTTCCCTCAGTAACATACAGCTATAAAAAACTCACAAGCCTGTCTACTGTCTAAGAGGTTTGCCATAGATCTAAACTCATGCTTTGACTAGACTGTTTTCCAGAAGTTTGGTTGAGGAAAAGGGGGAGATTTACTGTAACCTCCGAAGGTAGATCCCACTTTCACTAGTACACCATTACTGACTAATCAGTTCTGTGACCAAGTACCACTGTCACCCTAGATATAAACAGTCCTTCTCATAAATACAAACATTACAGTACATACAAGTAGTATGATCAGATTTATAAATACTACAGCTTTTTTGAAAAGGTAAAATACTGAAGTGACCGTGTAAATGTACTGGTGCTGCTTAATGGCTCCTCAAAGTTGCTTTTGTAGCAAAAAGGATAAAGCAAGTTGTAACAGATAATTATTCTCCAAAGTTGTCAAACTATGACAGAACTCACACTCAGCTCTAAGCACCTAAATAAAGCAACAAACCTTCGACTGAGATCAATGCTGAAAGACCACAAACACCCTTTTGTAGTGTTACTAATTAAACAAAAGTATAAATAATCCAGTTCTTTGCTTATATTAACTTGCTCTTAACTTTGCCTCTTAATCTTACACTGTTTGGTAGTTTTACTTTGAAAGCCACTACACTAACACTAGTCTGTAAAGGATTTATGAAGGCAGAAGCAAGCCCTTAGTCATTCCCCAGCCAACCTGCAAGAACAGACCATTAAACCTATTCTCCTGAATTACAATTCTTCACTCTACAGCCAAAACTACCGTTCCTACTTGCCAGAGGCACAATCTAACTTTCTGCAAGTGCTGTCACCTGCACCACAGCAGGGAAGAACCACTCACCATCAACTCAGTTTCTAGTTATATTAGAACAATTTGCTTTATGCTTCAACAGACAGAAAAATCATAACATACTAAGTTAGTGGTCCAGGTATTGGCAACTAATGAAGCAAACACATTTCCTGATCAAATGTACCTGCTGCTGGATACACCCATATGTGACCCATTCAATATTTCAGCGGTCAGAACAGGCTTCTAGTGTCTTAACTGTGCACTCATCAGTACCAAAAGGAGTGACTCAATCGTTAACTTTATCGATATACACAAAAGTTTTAACTAGGTCCTTAATGTGCCTGTCTTACACCAGAAGTGCTAATACAGAACTAATACCTGTAACTATTACATCACTACAATAACCACATAAATGCCAGCATTACTCATAATGGCAAAAAGAATTCTAGAGCAAAAATTTCTCCACAGTTATGACTATGGATGTCCAAATCAAAGGTTGTTTGGAAAGACAGTGGTTAGAAGCAGCTCACTTCAGATACAGAAATCCTTGCATCATACACCAATGCATTACAAACAGAAATCAGGAATATTATCTTAAAGAGGTGCCTTAGTATTCAGTTAAAACAAATGAGAACTTTGACAATAATCAAGTCTATGCAGATATATTTAGTAGATATTCTGATGAAATATAATACATAGCATGTAAAATATAATGAATATTAAAAGTTTAAAGTAATCCACCCTGAAGTCATATCAGAACAGCTACTTTTTTTCAGTCTCAAGGGATCAGAACTTAACACTTTCTGAAGAATGAAAGTAAAAAAAGCCATTCTTGTGCCAGGAACTCAAGTTTCAGAATAGAGGGCTTTCATCAAGGTTTGCAAAAGATGTCTAGGATACACTGCGTTGTTTTTTCCACTTTGCTGGGCTTGTTTTCATGTTACTTTGCAGTCAGATCCAGTGGCACCTCAGAATATGGGCTTAAGTGGGCCTCTGAGTACACACAAGCTAATAAGGACTTTATTTCTCTCTCTCTCATGATCCAGAGTCAGCACTACCAGAAATACAGCTCAAGAAACTGTTACATTTTGTGATCAAAACACTCCAAATTTTGTCAGGCTACCCTCCTTCCTACTCATCATGGCACTGTGGAAACAAGCAATGATAAACTCCCCTGAAAACAGTACAGCTCAACTGACATTTTTATAAACATAAGAAGGAAACTTTCTTTGTTGTTTTCTCCAATTTGCTCATCTTTTAAGTCAAGAAATGGCCAACGCTTTTGATATTTCTGGCTGCAGCTAGGAAATCCTACACCAGCCAAAGACTAGTAGGGAAAAAATTCAAGCTTTCTCCAACCTTTTCTAGAGGACCAAACTCTCTGTCCTGCAGAAAAATGCAGGCAGAAGTGACAGCAAACAGGAGAAGGGCCAAGACACTGAGGGAAAATGCTTCTTCTGAAATAACTATGGCATATGTTTCAAGGAATTAACAAAATATCTCAAATAGTCCCATACTGAGCTCAAAGTTTTATCCAGACAAATCAATCTTTCCTAAATTTTGCCATGAACCTTTTCTTCTCCCACGTGTCAGCACAGCACGCTTCACTTTTATTTTTAAATCACACGTATATAAGAATACTCCAAGTGTATAAATAATTTAATCAGCATTGCACTAATGTTGTTTAGCAATACAGAATTATATATTAAAAATGTTCAATTGAATTAATGTTCATAATTGGAAGTTCTGGTGGGTTTGTTTTGTTTTGTTTTTTACAAGAATAAAAAGAGGCACTTAAACTTTTTGCATGCATGTGCCATGCCAGGACAATTCCAAAATCCTTTGTAGCAAGAGTTTTTTCCTGTTTCAGAGAGCTGGATCCATCTTTTTATGTAAATAAACTGTCATTGGTACATAAGAAAACTCTTTGCATTAGAATGTTAAGACAGACTGTTGTCTTTCTATTTAACTACTTCAAATAATTAGATGAGTTTAAAAAGTTAGCTTATAAATTGAAGGATAAGGCTTTTTGGTTTAAAAGGAAAAATTTAACTCCACATAAATCCTTCTGAACTACTGAAATACCCTATTATACTGGAGATTAACAGGAAAAATATACGCCACACAGAATACACTCTCTAGATCTTAGGTTTGAGATACATGCTAAATTTGCCATAAAGCTTTTGGTTTTTTTTCATATTATCTCTTTGAGACATTCACTTCTTACAAGTTTATGATGAAAATCATTAACCACAGATCCCATTACATTTTACAATTAACTTTTAATCTCTTACTGCTTCATTAGTTTGCTCACATCCTGGAAAAGTGCAAAATTTAAAAGTTTGCAAGCAAAACCCAACAAGTAACAATCCCATTAGCACTGAAAGAATCCAACAATAATTTGGTGGGGAATGGGGAGAAAGCAGTAGTTTTCCATAAAAACAAAGTATGTGTGGGGATTTCAAGATAAGCAATTCAAGAGAAATCACATTGTCCATGCAAATTATTATGTCAAATTAAAATATCAAAGCAGTGCTTGTTCCATGGCAACCTCATAAGATGCCAGTCTTTCTAAACATTTTTTGCCATAGTCTTATGATGTCACAGAGTAAAAAGCAGTTTTTTTACTCTCTCATGAGAGTAAAAAGCAGAGTGTGTGCCACTCTGCTGCAACCATCACATATTGCCAGGCTACACATCTTCTCTAATCTAAATTAGCAGTGTAGTTCAAGATCTATTTGTTCATGGATTATTTAAAAATATAGTATTTAAGCAAGCAGCATTTATTCCCTTAATTTAAGTGATTATAATATTGATTTAGAAGTATTAACAGGCAGAATGCATGAGAACTTTTTCATAAAAAGCTCTTTCATTTAAATTAGTTTAGTCTTCAGGAACCAATATCCCATTCAAGCTTTACACAGAATGCCTCTGAGGCACTGAGAGTATTTCAGTCACAACTTTTCTCATGATTTAGGGAGTTTTTCTCTGTGTTATTTAGAAATGAATTGCAGGAAAGAAAGTGCTTCTGAATAATTTTTGAAACTACATGCCAACAGAATATGGACTAGATTAAGTAGGGTGGAAAATAAAAATAATAAATAAACAGACACACATAAAACCACCCAACCAACTCACATTTATTCTAGTTTAACACTGAAAATAATTTGACTGACACAAAATTCAATACTTTTTTCCCAATACTAAGCTTTTTTCTTCCAGATCACATATTTAATTTTACAAAAGGACTTAAGACATAGTCCAGATCATCGCAGAACTAATTTTGTGCATAAACAGGCTCTGTATTTTAGATTCGGTACCTAAGAAACACATTTTCCTCTCTACTCATGCTTGCTTTGCCTTGCAAACTAGTAAAAATATATATTCGTAATGGAAACTACAGTCAATATCTGAAAACATGTAGCTTTTCTTCATCGTTCAAGCTTATATAAAATAAATAACTTTGCAAGTCTCATCAAAAATTTTCACATTGCTTTTTTAAGTAAGAACTGAGTTACAATGAACTCTACATGAACTCATGATACATGACAAGTTATTTTTGTTAATAAGTCAGAAATTATTTCAAAATCCTCATTTTGAATGTGCTATTACAAAAATAGTGTTTGACAAGAAAGGAGTTCTCTTTTTGCTGAGGCAATTACATCTTAGGCAGCAGTCAGTAAATTATCCGCCTCCCCACAAGGTGCTCATGCCATTCTTACCCCCCAAACCCTAGCCTAAATTTAGGGGAAAGCAAGAGGTCTGTAGCCTGTCTAGAAATCCGAATGGAGCTGTAGAGATTACTTCTTTATTGGTCACTGGCTTTAGCAGTTTACAGAGCAGGATCCTCTTCCACTTGGGCTGGGCTGCCTTTTCTATTCCTCTGCTGCCCTCTTGGCTCCCTCCACCATTCTAGGCAATGCAAGGTGCTGCTGGTGGTGAAGCAAGACCCTGCCCTTCTCAGAAACTTCAGTCGTGCCAGATTGTAATTTGAGAAAAATCCAAGCGAAATAGAGGCAGCTACCACATCACAGAGTTCTGCTTAATACCATGTTCAAGGATACTCCCAGATGCTTTTGTAGACAGAAGAGATCCCCACCGCAGTGTCAGAACTCCTTTAAAAGACACGTCAGAAAATGATACAGTAACTGATACTTTTCCCCCTCCCTCTAAAGAAAAGGGTATGTATAACTGTGAAGGTTCAAACAGCTCACTGAGATCCACACAGCTATCATACATAAATCTTCACTGTAACCAGATGTGACAATCCTGCTTTTCCAATGATCCACACATAGAGTGAGGTAGGAGAGCAGGCTGCCAAGAGCCCTTGGGGATGTCTTCAAGTGGAATGAAGCAACTACTTCACTATCCATGACAGCCCCTACTGCTTCAGACACACTCACAGAAAGACTGGCTTGTCTTTCTGGGGAGATCTATGTTACTTCTCTCCTAATAAAGGATCCAGTGAGAAAGTGGGAACTGTAGAGTCCTTTACACTACCTAGTACCAGTTTAAGAATGCCTTCACACAGTTAATCACAAATAAGTTTGCGGATCTTCTGTTATTTGCTAAACTTTACAGCATGGCAATGCATTAGTTAAGTATTACTCCTCTAGCATGTGAAAAGCACTCTAATTTCTCCGCTTTTTTCACTTTGAATTAGGAATGCCACTCATTTATCTATTTGCATATTGGCTAAGACAATACTATCAAAAAGATCTATTCTAAATAATGAGTTTTAGCACTCATTCAAACCAGCTAGCTAAACCCTGAGTATTTAAGTAAATTTAATCTCATTTCACATAAGTAGATTTTAGTTATCTTCTTAAACTGATGTTGCCTCACTTGTCAGTAACCATTATAACCTGCTGATTGTGTAAAACACTGAATGGGATTTGTTTATTTTATGAGTACGGATAATGTATCTTTCCAGTTAGCAAAACTTCATTTATCTATAGACGTAATTCTGACTCCTATGCTGGAAAATGGTGAACCGATATTATTCTCATTAAACTTGCAGTGTACCAAACTAGATTACATAGAAATGCAAAATTTTGAACCAATTGTATATGGCATGAAAATAAAGCATTTGGACTCTGAAATGTTATTTTCCCTTTGATAACTTCAAATATCTGATTTATATTTGGCCTTTGTTTGAAAAAAAATGCAACATTTGAAAACTATGAGGTACACTACATCCAGTTCCTTCCAGAATGATTTCATAGCACATCCTGAAGGAAGCTGTCATGGATGCCAAATAAGACCATTAAGATTTACCCATGGCAATTTTCTGTCCTAGTTTAGATCCTTATTCATAGAAGCTTCTGGTTTTGTCTTCAAAGTACTGTGGTTTTAGGAAGTCAGAATAAATCATCCTTTCCAGCTGTACTTCACCTTCTCTCAGTCTCTTCAGAAACAAGACTATATTAGCTTACTATTCACAGCCAATAAAGGACCGCATTATTTTCTATTTTTTTTATCAAATTAGTTTGTCAAAAGGCAAATCCTTGTAAACAGCTAAAAAAGTTTGATTGCAAACTTGTTCTGCGTATATTTAACACACTTCTCCCACTTGCCTGAGAGACATTACTTTTTCCCTTTTTCATTAAGATCTTTAAGTACTGAAAGATTCTCATTCTGTGCAAAAACATTCAAGAACATATATGAGAAAATTTCTGCCACTGCCCAGTGTTGTCAAACCATAGTTCATCTCAGCTGAAAGGTTCTCCTCTTCTTTAGTGTCTCAACATAGCGACTTTCAAGAGAAAAAAAATGATAATAAAAAACCCAACTTAGATTTCATTAAATTTAATGAAAATTACAATAGCAAGGGAGTAAAAAATTGAAAACATGGATTTGTTTGGAAAAATAGAAGTCAGTCAAAACAATGAAAGAAAACATGCAGAAAAATATTGATAATAAGTGAAAAAAAAACACAGTAAGAAAAATCAAACTATTACACTCTTATTGGTTGCAACTATTTCCTTGCAAGACTGGAAAGGTCATTGCTATCTTCAGGCCATCAGCTATGGTCCATTAGAATCATGAATTTTATTGTCTATCACTACTACCAATTTACCATCTGGCCTCACAAATCATTAAGATCTTAAACCACAGTAATATATAATGAAGCCATAGGGTAAAGGCTGAAGAAGCAGAAGCACATCTCTATGTCTTTATATCCTCTTTGTGGCTTTATTTCTTCTAAGTATCTGAATATATCAGTATTCAGAATATTTTTTCCTGAAGAGGGACTCAGATAAAAAATAGACAGGTTTGTGGTCATCCATGTAATTTAAGATATGTTTTACCTACACTACCACTTGAGCATTCTACTAACAAAACAACGTGCAATCAAATAACTCAATGCAGTAGCATACTACACATAAAAGGAAAAAGTCTGCAGTTTTACTGGAAACCACGTATTTGGAGTCTGATGACTTTCAAGAACACATTTGTTTCCAGGATGTGTATATACTCTTTAACATTTTTCATTTGAAAAAAAGATCAGTTTTATACAACTATAACAAGATACCAGTGGGCACTATCAGCTTAGCTTTCGAGCCACTCTGCTGCTGTCACTGAAACTCTGATACTAATTACTCACCTGGCAAAAGGGGAAGGCCAGTCCTTACACATGACCACATGTAATGGTTGGGAGAAAAATATTACAACCTGATCCCGATCTAGTTGAAGATGTCTCTGCTCATTGCAGGAGATTGGACTAGATGACCTTGAAACATCTCTTCTGACCTATTCTATGAACTTATCTTCTCATCTTTCTGAAACATGGGCAACAAATACAGAATAACTCTCAAGGTGAAGTATCTAAACCATACATTGAGTCCACAGTCATTAAAGGGACAGGGTGAAAGGTCTCTGGCATTTTAGTTTTAAGGCATGCTGCTGCTGGCATGAATCTAAATCAAAGTTACTTTGCCAAACAAAGTATGCTTTCAAGATTTTTTCCTGTAGAGCTTGGGAAAAAAAAAAAAAAAAAAAGAGGACCAAAAAAATGACAGGACTTAAGTAGTTTGGAAGTGAACTTTCTTTTGGAATTTCATTTACATTTTCTTCGGATAAACAACAACAACCAAAAAAAACCCTGTTCTTTAAACCTAAGCATTTTGCTTTTGGGAAATTCACCATGTTTGTTGCAAAACAAGGGATGCCTTCTCTAAATGAGGTCAGAATATTTTAACTAGAGATATCATAATTATTTCTCCTGATAACTCTAGAAATGAACACTGAAATCAGGGCACAGAAGTGTGAGGTGTGCTCTGAAATGCTGTTAACTTAATGCCTCACTGAGATAAGTCCTGGATTTTTTAACTGTCACAACCATCAAGGTGCTTTTACTGAATACAACCATCATTCTTTTCTAGAGTAGCAAGAGTCAAAATTACATGACTATGCTTTTGAAACCACTTCAAATCTGCATATGGAGTATTTACACCAGACAACAGTACACAGCACTGGCAGATAGAGTTTATACATCTCTACTGGCCCTACAATAGTCCTTCAACTTTCTGCACAAAATAGCATTGTTGAAGTTAAGAAAAAAAAAAAAAAAACAAAACCAAAAGCCAAAAAAAAAGCAATAAAAAAAATGCTGTGAGTACCAGTAGCTAAGAATGAACTTCAGGAGCCACAGGGTGGCAGAACTATACTTCCAGATAATCCATACTTCCAGGGCAGTGACCAGGCTATTTCAAGGAGTCGTCTTCTCCCTCACAGCCTAATTACAATAGCATAAAAGGCTTGCTGTGTGTTCAGTGGGTGCTTTCAACATGAGGAATCAAGGAGGAAAAAAAAAAAAAAAAACAAAAAAAAACAAGAGAGAAAGGAAAAAAAAGCCTGTACAATCAACTGGCAGTTCTCCAAACATCATTGCATTGCAACAGGTTATTGAACTCCATGTTTCTAACTTGCCAATTTATTCAAGTCATACAGTAACTGATCACTCAAATCACTATCAATTTTACCTGCCATCATTAAAGTAGTATGAAATTTTTCATATGCATAAACAGACACTTCTTCATTGGAAGTGTAATTTCACCCACATGCATCATTAGAAGGCAGGAGAAAGTTTCACCAGTATTAGTGAATTTAACAGTGCCAGGGCTGCTTCCATTGCCCATACTGCCAAACAGCACATATTTGGTCTCTTGTGGCCTCCCAAATAACAAGGGGACATCCAAATGACCAACTACTGAGTTGTGCCTGGAAATGTTTTGTGAGCACTAGATGGCTAAGACACTGACAGAGGTTGTTCTTGTTCTAATGGTCTATTGCTAAGGATGCTTGAGTTTCAAACTCTGGCCTGTAATTGGCCATGCAGTGTTACTAACAAGGCTTTCGAATCCTTACACCAAGCACAAGTGTTGTGCAAGAACATTCAAAGTTATAACAACATAGGAAGCATCTTAGGCATTTTTATAAACATGTGTTTCTCTATTTACTATTTTTTGTCTTTCTTTATGAAACAGTGGAATACATGGAAATAGTGGAGGGAAATGGGTGGAAGTTTTGTGGGCCAGTTATTAATGAATATTAAAAAAACCCAACAAACATTTCAAATATGTAGCTGGAGATTCTTTGTTAATGCATACACTAATTTAAAACATGCTTTGTACAAAGTCTAAATTTCCAGTCAAGTCAAAGTCAGAGCAGGGCATTCAGAATCTTCCTTTATTACAGAGCTTCTGAGTGCTTGGTGCTTTTTTTTTTTTTTTGACAAAGCAATCTGCCATTTAAATCAAACACTAAAGTACAAATTTCTGCTATAGAAGAACAGGAATTGTCTTCTAGCCTATTGCAAAATAACTGCCTTACCAGCTATTCCTCCACTCTTCAATTTATGAAAGCAAAAATATTTGCAAAGATCCTTCTGCAAAGAGAAGGGGGTATCAAGAGTTCTGGCAGCTTTAAGCAAAATGGGCATTCATTTATCTTGATGGTGAAACAGATTTGAACAAAGCCAAAAGGAAGATGAAGAGGGGGAACAAGATGAGGGAGGAAACAGAAGAGGTTATAGGATGATGGTGATGAAGAGTAGGCGAGACAGCTGCAGTTGCTTCTTGGTTTTCCTCTTTTGCAGAGGCAGAGGGGAAACAGTGAAATTGTGCATACTGCTAAAATGAGTATCTGGGCAAAACAGAGGAAAATGATGGATTTTTCTGCAGCACAATCACAGGAAGCCAGAAGTCAGAGGTCAACTGGGAATAATTCTAATTGCTGGGGAAGAAGGCTCAGTTCAGAATTAAAGACCGAGGAAGCACAAAGAATAAACACAAAAAGCCAAGGGCAGGGAAGATTGTGCACTAAAACCTGCACACGACAAAACCATCAGATTTGGAAGAAAGCAACCAAAAGAATCAATGTCAGCTGAAGCCCATTCCATCTAGCTTTTGGAAGAGAAATCAAGGTCATCAAGTTTCAGATTTTTTTTTTTTGTGTGGAGAAGTATCTGCAGAACAATTGCCTGCACTTTCTGCTGACTCTGCTGGATTATAATTAATAATACCCCACAGTTTACTCAAGCAGCAGAGCTCAGTGCTAATGGTTCCAATTATGCTGCTGTTCCATGCAATCAGTACAGCTCTTCCAGATTCTTCCTTTGTTTACCTTTTACAAAGTAGTAGAAAGTTGCATGACCATGAATCTAAGAATTCTAGAAAAGGCAAAAGGCTAAGTGCTCCAATGCCAAAACTGAAGTTGTTTGTGATTGTCTTACTAGAAGAAAAGGCAGAGGTCGTTCTAATTTCAACACTTCCTAACACATGAATGTTTGATTAAAGGCACAAAAAAAAAAAAAAAGGCAAAGTGAAATTCTTCTCATATGATTTATGGTTGTGTTAAAAATAAAGCCAATGAGGGGTAACAATATAAGGAAAACAAACACTCCCCTGGGGCCCTTTTTCCATTTTTCCACACTTAGGTTATACCAAAACTTCTATAAGCCTGATTAATACTATTCCAGCATAAACTCTTTTACAGTGATGCTTGTATTACTGTTAAGCTACAAGCTTCTTCCAGCATAAAAGGAATTTTCACATGCAGCTTTTCATACTGTCCACTACTAATAGACATACAAATTTAAGCAGGAGTGACAGACCTGAAGCTAGCTAGAGGTCTGAAGTAGATCCATCTAATCTAGACCTTTTCCTTACCACGAATTCAGAGTGATTAAAACAGTTCTATATCAAAAAGTCAGATTTAATTAAAACAGTATTTTAGTTTGAAACAGAAAAATCCAAACCAATTAGATGACCAGAATAAATAAAATACAGAAAAAATGTATTTCTGGCATTGTTTGTGGATGAGAAGTAGGAGAGAACGGAGAGGGCTGTTGCCACCTTCCACCTGCCTCACACACTAATTGCATACCAGCTCTTCTGTGATGGTCAGTTACCTAATTGCCCTCCAACAATACCTGGCAGAAAGAGTTTTCCTCTAAAAGTTCCTCTCCTTCACCTTGTAGCAGGCTACCCCAATTATATTTTTTAAATGTAGTAGTAGTAATATTTCATAAAGACAATCTGACAGGATGTACAGAACAGAGCAGCATCTGACTTGGTTTCTTTCTAGGAGAAAGAGACAGCTGTGAGATTTTGTAGAGGACTCTTGCAGTAAGAGTTATAAATACGTAAACATCTTGACACTGTCACAGTTAAATATGCAGCAGTAACTCTAAAAATGATCCTCTGTGTTATAATTTTGTGCTTGTCTAAGTAGAAACCAGTAAGGTTTAATCAGAGGGAAGATAGACTGAAGAAGTATACATAAACTACCTCCAGTACTGCTTGCTGCATTGTGGTCACTGTCACAAAATTGTGATCTGGGGCATGCAAAATATGAACTTTACAACTTGCACCACTACATCTCCAGCAGCAACTTCTTTCAACGCCCTTTCTTTAGGGCTCTCAGCATACTTGAGCTGTATTCTTCTTACTCCAAGCTTTCAATAAACTATCCCAAAGTTTCATTCAGAAGCACTATAAGCACCATGGTTACAGATTAACAAAGCATTAAGTCTATGTCATTCTGGAAGAACACTGGTTTCCCTAGCTACTGTCCCTCACTCACTATCCCCACAATGAATGGCATCTTCCAGGCCTTAACCCTGCTTTACACTGCCTTCTGCAGATAAAAAAAGCATCTATTGTTTAGGAAAAAAATATAATTTCCATCATGTACACAGTCACTGCTACCTCTATAAGCTAGCTAAGCTGAAAAAGAACACAGGTAAGACTGAGCTGGCATACGAAAAGTAACACAGAAGTCGGAGGGATTTTTTGCACCAAAAAATCTCCAGGAGCTTTACTGTATACACAGGACTGTATGAAGTTGTAACTGGACTAAAGAAACAAAACCCATTTAACAAAGGTAGAAAACTCTTACCATACCAACCAAAATTATACCCTTAACTTAGGAAGGCTAACAAGGGACAGATTTACTAGGTGAACTGTGACCTTCTCTCTATTCCCTGCAAGTACAACCTGCTATAAGTGTGAGCTTCTGAAGCATCAAGACTGTTGGGAATGGTACAGTTCCCAGCCCCTGCCAGACAAACCTGTGGTTAACATACCTGCTGGGAACATAAAGGAAAACGTTAGGACACCTGACCTCTTAAGTAGGACAGTAGATGAATGCCCTGTCCAAGGTGATGGTAGAGTTAATGGCTTCTTTTCCTCCAGGGATTCATACAGAGCTTTTATTTAGGCTTTGCACAAGACATGTATACTTCATACCAACATATTTTATTGAAAAAGAAGAATTCTTGTTTTCTCTCATCCTCAGTTCAACACACATCCCATTTAAAATACAGACTTGATTCTGTGTTCCAGACCAGCTACCTAGAAAATGTCTTGATACTGCCCACTGTTGTTAATAACCTGCCTCAATGCAGCAAACAAAAAATTCCTCTCCAAGCAGAAAGAACATATCAGGTAGGGAGGGCAGATGATGGGAAATGTAGTCTAGAAAGACTCATTTGGAGGATTCATGAGAGGCATTTTATAGTATAAATCAGATAATACCTTGTACTAAAGTAAAAGATCACCTTAATTAAGCTCTACGAATGAGGTTACTAGAGAGACATTTGAGTTCCTGTTTGCAAACATCAGATTTCAATGTGCTCTACACTTTTTCAGAGACAATCTAATAATTAATACTTAAAATCCTTTGGGTACATACAGATTTCAAGACAGACCAAATGGTTCAATGGGTTTTTTGTAAAGCTTGGATATATTCAGATTTGCCTCTAGTCCTATAGTTATTTTACTCTTCTTAGGAGGCAAGAGGAAGAGTTTGGAATGCCCATCACAGCATGGACAACTGAACCGAGATCCATTAGTAGGCAAGTGCAGCATCAACAGCTCCTAATTATTTAAAACAAAACAAACAAAAACACACCACAGTAGAAACTAAATTTGAAAACAAAGATGTAAAATGCTTCTTTTGTGAAACACCTTGCCGGTTATGTTCATAAGGGCACTGTGACTGTACCCACTTATGGAAGCCTGAAAGGCTACAGTTAAGTGCTTACTTCCAGAAGAGTGATGAAATTTAAACACATATATCTTTGATTTTTTTCTATCAGCTAAACTGACATCCTGTTCTCCTCTTCATATACATGCAAACAACTTGCAGTTTGTTGAGCATCTTTGTTCTTAAGCTCTATCATAACCCAGACATAAAACTAGGAAGCTCAGAAGTCTCTAGGGTTTGTGAACACCACTGCTAGAACCAAACAAAATGATTTGTGGAGAAAATCCTAAATGCCTAACTGAAGTTTGTGAATTGCATGCCATTCACTAGCCCACTAGATCTGAAAAGGCCAATGCCAAGCGTAATTCTTTATACAAAACTGCAGTTCAGAGTTCAGCTTCTGCAAAGACAACCACCATATATGTGACAATATATTTAAAAAAAAAAGGACTTGTGAGCATCTGTTTCTAAAATAACATGTATTTTAAAAAAATTATAAAGGCAACAATCACCTTGTTAGACATCAGTAAATGCTACAAATAGCTACTCATAATTCAAGTTAAAAAATTCCACCTTCTATAACTTAATGGGAACAAATTAACACACATGAAATTCCACTTGAATATGAGAAAATACTTTTTACTGTGAGGATAGTTAAACACTAGAACAGATGGTGGAGTCTCCATTCTTGGAGATATTCAAGACACCTCTGGACACAGTCCTGGACAATCTACTGTGGCTGACCCAGCCTGAGCAAAGGGGTTGACTAAATGATCTCGGGTCCCTTCCATGTATATGAATGTATGATGATTCCGTGTGATTCTCTGTGGTACAGCTGAGAAGATTATGAATATAATGAATGCATGCAAGAGCATATTAGCCCCATATGTCCTATTTATTCCACATTCCAATCTTCTTGAAGGGATTTTATCTTTTAAAAGGAAACAGAAGGGGCAAAAAGGGGAAATTTTATCAAAACCATAGCAGTTGCACATGCCTCCACTTTTCTCCAAATGTCCCGGTGCAGAAATTTATGAGTTGCAGTCTTTCCAAATTTATTGGAACAGCCTAACAATCCTTTAAACTCCTGGTTAAAATTAATGCCAATTCAAAGCAAACATACTCTAACGTGAAAAAACTTATTCTGTCATAAACATCCTACAGATGTAAAGCCAAATTAGCTAGTGGTTGCATCTTCGTATTGGTATGCTTCAAGACAGGATTCCTAGAGGCCATGGTGGACACCTTTATAAAAACCACATTGCCGGGTAGAGAAGGAATTAAAAAACAAAAACAAAGGAAAACACGAATTACAGAACACAGTGACCTATTACTGTTATCATCATATCCTAGAAAACAGTGAAGATTTTCCTGGATAAAAATGTTACTGAAGTCTTTGGAGAAGTCAACGCTCTGACTGAATTTGAAAGACCCACAATCTTTTTTAGCAGTTCAGAGAATAGAGTTAACAGACTTGAATTATATATATATATATTTACTTATTTTTTTCCATTTAGATGTTGGTTGGTTTGTTGTTTTTTTTGTAGTGGAAAAAGAATTTATATCAAACAACTCATTTGACTATATCTTATGCTGTTAACTGCCTTTACTGTGCACTTTATCTACAAGATCTCACATCAGCATTTTTAACTATTCAAAATACATTAAATATTGCTGGTATCAGCATGATCAAAGATTACCCTCTTAAAAATGACTCTTGTTTGAGTGTAAAGCATGTGATTCCAGCTGCTATGAACTTTTAAAGCAAAAGCAATGTTTGCTGACATAAAGGGGACAATCTACTTCATAAAGGAATGATGACCAAATTAAATTGCATATACCAAACAAAACAATACTATTTTATGCTAGATATTTCATGTGCTTTATTAAAAGTTAACTTGCTTGAGAGTCTAAATTACTGTATTTTACTCTATTGTTCTGACTTCTACTTTGTACTTTAAGATTTTCTTTTGCTCCAAATACTTTTTCATTAGATTCTCAGTCTCTAAGCCAGATGGAAGCTACCTATATTGCCTCTACATTTGGGCAGCAGCAAATAATGAAACTTAAATATATCGAGGCTACTACATCTCTAGAAGAAACAGTGGGACAACATCACCACTAAAAGCAGGTGACCTTCTAAATCAAAATTTGACACAGAATGATTTAAGAAGGAAGATGCTGACTCAGTCTCTACCAATACAGGAAAAGTTTTGTTGCAATCAAAGGTAAGCAGTGATCAGAAAATAAACACATTTTAAGCTAAAGCCAAAATAAAGCAATCATGGTGGTTTCCTTCCCTGTTACCAAATATATCTCCTGGAATCAAACTGCACCTGAAGCTTTCATTTCAAATAAACAAAGTTTTATAAGTCTGAAGATTAACAATATTGAAAACACAATCTAACACCAGATTTATGACTTCTAATGGAAAGTGTCTGAATTTATTTAATTACTGATGTCTGGGAACTGACTTGCAGTGTTTGAATGCTTGAGGTTGACAATGCTAAATTAAAAGCCATTGAATGATACAACAAATGGAAGCTATTCATCACTTTCTTGAACTGGGAACAGAGACACCCTGGCCCAAAAAGTGCTGACTGGCATAAAGATGGCCTAGAGCACCCCCCCATTGCCTGCAATGACAAAGGCTAAGCATACTGCGGATAAATCCAAGGACTAAGGGGATAATTAAATGGTGTTTGATTTCTCTCTTTACCAAATGGCTCACACAAAAACCTGGATTTGAATCAGCAGATTTGCAGGGGACAGACTGCTCCTCACCTTGCCAATGAACTGTGAAGTTGTATTGTACATGATCCAGCACTCCAAGCAGTGCTAGATCACTGCTTCTTTTCCATCTCTGGACAGTAACATACTGAGTGTAGCCAAGAAGTGCAGTACTGCATTCAGATGATCCAACCCACTATAACCAAAGTTTGGCTTCTAGATTTGGCTAGGTTAATTCATCTACGTGGCAACACTACAGTGACTCCTACCTAGTCAGGAGACACTTTTCTCTGATAAATAATGCAAAAATAGCTTTGAAAGATATCTCCCTCCCTGGCAGTGCTTACACTCTTAGATCTGACAGTGTTGCCAGTCAGCAAGCAGACTGAAGTTGTTGCATGACCACTATTACTATCTCTGCAGCACTCTCGCATGCAACACTCAGTTATATTTGAAAAATAAATGCAAGCTTTTGGCTCTGCATTTGTACTGACTCTGAGATAACCAAAGGCTCTTCCCACCAACTACAAGGCAAGAAAAAGCACAAACTACAAACTAGAATTAAGAGCTGTTTGATCTTTAGTGTTCATGAAATTCCTTCAGTAAGCGCTACACATGGCTGACACAGCAGCAGGCTGTGCTGCCAATTCAGTGAGACCTGGCCAAGGAAAAATTTAATGACATATATGAAGGGCAAGTGTAGAGTCTTGCATCTGGGCAAGAACAACCCCAGGTACCAGTATAGGTTGGAGACTGACCTGTTGGAGAGCAGCATAAAGGAAAGGGACCTGGGGGTTCTGGGGGACAACAGGACAACCATGAGCCAGCAATGTGCCCTTGTGGCCAAGAAGGTCAATGGCATCCTGGGATGTATTAGAAGGGGGGCGGCTAGTAGGTCAAGAGAGGTTCTCCTTCCCCTCTACTCTGCCCTGGTGAGGCCGTATCTGGAATACTGTGTCCAGTTCTGGGCCATTCAGTTCAAGAATGACAGGGAATTGCTTGAAAGAGTCCAGCGCAGAGCCACAAAGATGAGTAAGGGAGTGGAACATCTCCCTCATGAGGAAAGGCTGAAGAAGCTGGGGCTCTTTAACGTGGAGGAGACTGAGGGGTGACCTCATTAATGTTTATAAATATGTAAAGGGTGAGTGGCAGGAAGATGGAGCCAGCCTCTTCTGGGTCTCAACCAATGACAGGACAAGGGGCAACAAGTGCAAGTTGGAACATAGGAGGGTCCACATAAATATGAGAAAAAACTTCACAGTGAGGGTAACAGAACACTGGAACAGGCTGTCCAGAGAGATTGTGGGGTCTGCTTCTCTGGAAGTACTCAAAACCCACCTGGACACATTCCTGTGTGACCTGACCTGGGTGATCCTGCTCCAGCAGGGCGATTGGACTTTAGGGAAGTCCAGTTGGGATCTTTCAAGGTCCCTTCCAATCCCTAACATTCGGTGATACTGGCAACATAAACCTTTCCAGAGACTACTCAAAATCTGATGCAGCAATACTTCTGGGACTTGAGCATTTCCCCAGTTTCCATTAAGTAAGTGTGGTCTTTGAAGTCCATTTCTCACAGACAGAGAATGAAAATTCCTGAATCTGGATTGGAATTTACCAATCTGCAATTCCTAAAGGATCACCACCTCACCTGCATTCAACACTGCCCAATGCAGAGGCTTGCAGAGACATCCAAGTATTTTCTCAATGTGTTACCCACAGAAAACACTGTACTACTAACATCATTGCTTCTGTAGGCTTTGTTACCTTTTTTTCAGAGCTAAGGGGGTACCTCCAAACAGCACAGTCAACTTGTGAATCCTAATATGTTTATACAGAAGATTTCATCCCTTCTGCAAAATATATTTCTTTTTCCTTCCATCCCAGTCACAAAAATATTTGATCTTTAGTTACAATTTTCCAGCCTACTTGGTTTCAGTGGAACCCTACAACCAAGAGATTCTTAATGAATAATCCAAGATTGCTTAAGACAGGTTCCTGCTCCACATAGGGAATAACTAAAAAAAGGGGAAGCTTTAGGCATGACTTTTATTACTATTTCATTAACTCGATTTCTAGTCTTTATTTTTCAGGCCTTTATCTTTAAGTCTAGAGACTTTACTTGAGGCACAGGTATGGTTGCACAAAAACCACAAAAAAAATTGCAAAAAAAGTCAGTGGGAGTTATCAGCTATTAAGATACTTGAATATTACTCAGTCACGAAAACAAAGCATCAGCATAAAGTAAAAATGGAATATTGATATTGGGATTTGGCATCTGTAATTCCTACTTAAAATTCCCTCACAAATACATGCATCTTTCAGCTGCACAGCTGGGTATACTCTGCTTGTCTGAGTATTGTCTACCTATCACTTGGTACAGTAAAGTTAGACTAAAAAATGCCAAGAACACAAAACAATAAGTAACTTAAAAGTACTAAGAAAAAAATGTCATTAATTTAAGCACTAAAATAAGAGCTTTCCTTGTATGAAAAGTTTTGTGAGGGGAGAGGATTCTTTCCTTTAAGTAACTGCAACACTGTAAGTGGCTGCCACAGTGTAACGCTCGGAAACGGGCAGGAAATGTTCTTGGAAATACCTCAGGGAGATTCAAAGGACTTCTAGCAGTACTGAATGCAGTAGTTGGAGATGACTTTGACCCTTCTCTGAGGTCGAAGTTGGTTAAAGCCATTGACTTTGGCTTCCCAAGATCTAAAGACTGAAAACCAGAGAATGCAATATTTTGCTGAAATTTGTCCCAGGCTTGCAAGCAATGGTCTTCAGTATTGGAAAATAACTTACTGCTTTTGTGCACAATCACTTCTGCTTTTGCAAACCATGAGTAACAGCTCATCTTTTGTTTGTTTTCAGTTTCTCACAGAACCAGTTTGTTATGATTGCTCTCTCCTACACAAAAGCTGGTCAGGAATTCCAAACACCGTTCTGTTTATTTATGGCAAGCTGCAGTAAAAGCATTTGCTTACTCCAACTCAGTGCAAAAATCTAGTAAATAAAAACGCTAATTTAACACTTTTTACCCCCTAGTGTATGGAAAGAAAATTAAGCACTTACCGTCAATGTGTCTTTCTCTAGTCAGCATATATTTATTACAAGGCAAAGCAACTGGTTGCTATTCTTTCAAGACAGAACGGGTACAAGGTCAGTAGCCATGTTGGCTTCTGTACTCCCTTCTCTTGCCTCACCTGGCTTAAGAGTGTATAGGGTTGGGTTTATTTTTTAGGAGGTTTGTTTTATTTTACACTTGTTTGGTTGTTTTTTTTTTCTTAGATCTTTAAAAGGCACGCTGGTGATCCAATTCACAGTACACATCCACAGTGATGCCAGCAAAAAACAAGAGCAATATGCTGCAGCAGGAGGGCAGAGGGATCGCAAGCACTTCAAGCCAGTATTGCCACAGAACACCTGAACATCTTGCATCAAACCATCACAGACAGGCAAGGAGAGACTGATTTGCAACTTGTACTCAGCTGTCATCCATCTATCCAGATAAGGTGCATAAGATCATAAATCCATTAGATTGAATGTTCAGATAAAGCATTTCTTCTGACAGTTTTCAAATGTGTGTATCATACAGATAAACAGATGGAAAATAATCTTATCTGAGAACAGATAGAGGGGCTTTTTTATTTTCAGTGCAATTCACTGAAGCAATCTACGCCACTGAAGATGCTTCCACTCCCCTTCCCCTGTATGCCCCATGCTCTGCCATGAATTATTGCCGCAGAGTACAAGGCAACCTTTCTGTTGCCACAAACCCATTGGCATTACGGTACATACCCAGCAATATACCAGCCTACAGCCAGCCAAGATGCAGGCAACATGCTCTACTCCACCAGTTCTGCTACATGAGCAAAGAGAGGTGGAAAGCTGGAGGTATTTATGCCTTAATCTGCCACAAATTACAATTGGCAAGGCT
This sequence comes from Chloroceryle amazona, assembly GCA_027560015.1. Classification (NCBI taxonomy): domain Eukaryota; kingdom Metazoa; phylum Chordata; class Aves; order Coraciiformes; family Cerylidae; genus Chloroceryle; species Chloroceryle amazona. Next base: position 63,039 of record JANHFX010029629.1, read on the forward strand.
CAGTTATTAGAGCCTTAATTCTCTTCACTTACCCGGCAACACCACTAAAAATCAATGCAAGCCCATAGTGCAAAAGTTACTTTTAATTTGTAAAGACAGTAAATTCAAATGGCCTGTCTAGCACCTTTCCTCCCCTTAAGGTAGAGTTGCACTATGCCAGATTTGGAATCCCATGGAAATGTGAACAGCTTCAAGAAATATAAACTACACCAGTTTTGTGCGTGACTTGTTCTGATCTTCAGTAAGTCTCTTCTGTCATTTGCATCCAAAGATCTAAAGCATGAAATCTGACTCCATAAAGAGTCTAAGCCAATGGACCTGATTAAAAGGTTTTAAAGAGATGGACCAGTCCTAATAAAGTAAAAGAAAATATTTTAAAAGAAAGTAATCAAATGGCATGCTTCCAACTGAGTATATACTTGATATATATATGTGACGCCCCAGTCACGTTGGTACAAGAGGACTTCACGTATTAGGCACCCAGCTCCGGCTACAATAACATTTTTGAGTTTGACTTGCTCTGTGTAAAACTGAATTCTTACTTCTGTTCCACCTCCATTCAGTGCTATCCTCCCTAAGTAAGCAAGCAAAGCACATGCAGTCCTCTTACACTTCAGCAACTCCTGTGCTTTTGCACTTCTGCGGTTCTGTGTGTAGGATGGAGCACCCAAGTGAAAAATAACACCCAGGATTTCCTAGTTGCTTTGCATTGTTCTATTTCCTGTGCATTTTCCCAACAAATAAAGTAGTTGCATTTGTATGCAGAAGTCACCACAGACTGCAAGAGATGCAGAGTGTATTTTAATGTAACCTCACCGAGGATGAGAAGCTCAGCGCAGCAGGGGTATGGCACACACTCCAGTGCACTCTGCAGTCCTGGTGCACTAAGATCTGCCAGAAAGGAGTTCTATGCCCTTCCTGATTGTTTGCCTGAGTTTTCTACTAAAGAAAAAAAAAAAAAAAAAAAAAAAGGAAAAAGCAGAAGTAGGGGGGGAGGAAGTTCAGCTGAGGAATACACCAAACCCACAAAACAGGTACTGTTATCCCCACTGAAGAAGTTCCACACTTCAGTTCAGCCTTTAGCTCTTGAGATCTCTGTTTTGATCTCCACAGTTCACTGAAGTCAGAGTCCCAGTTCTGTTCTGAAAACATCACCTCAGCTCTTTGTTTTATAGAATAAAGATCACTGACTAAAAGGGGGCTTTCAAAACTAAGTATAACAGAGAAAAGAGAAAACCCACAAAAGATGTATCCCCTTAAAGGGAGAACCTTTTGATGGTCTATTATTGCTTTAATGACATCATTTAAACATCTGTATCAGATCAGGAAAAAATATCATTCAATGCCACTCTCTTCTTATGATGTAGCCATTGGAAAAAATGTAAATACAAATTTTAGAAAATTTCAAAAATAAACCTGGAAATAATGCATTCCACATATCCTCTTGACATCCCTTCAACCACAGGTTTTTATCGATTTCATCCTGGCAAGTCAGGTAGATTCCTAGATAGCTTATAAAGGGTGGTAGCCCTTTTACTTTATTTAACCTGAAGTGAAACCTGATGGAAAATGTTTCAGACATAATAAGGCCATAAGCTTGCTCACATCCACTTCAAAATTTTATATTAATCTAAGCAACGTTGTTTTCAGTTAACCAATCTTTTTTAAAAAAAATCAAAATCAATAACCCCCAAAAACATACAGGACAGAAATCAAGTCTTATCAACACTGCAGAAATGGTCCACAATCACTCAGATATGACACCTTAAAAACAAAATCCCTCATCCAAACTAGTGATGCTGAGAATTTTTTGCAAGCATATTCTTACTGAAGAGTAGAATGAAAGGCTGTTCTCAAGGCACAAGGGGTTAGAAAAATTGAAATTTCAGACTACCGGGGGAAGAAAAATACACATATCCATTTTTAAGATAGATCCCAAGTAATAACAGCATTCAGGAAAAACATGACAGTAAATCAGGCTAGAACATCACATCTTCTATGCTGTCAAAAACCACCACTATACATATCATTCCAGACAGGAAAAATAAAGACAGATGGTTGCAAAAAAAAAGACACTCCTCAGAACAACCATAACCTTTAAGTACTGATGAATCAAAATATTTACAATATTTGTCTCCCTATGAAGCTCATTCTCTACAATTAAAGTTCTTGTAAATTGCCATAGCATATTGCTATAGAAATGTTGGCAGAGCACATTTACAATTTACATAATTGTACAGAGTAGCCACCTCACTTAGAGAAAAATCATACATTCTCAAGTATTATTGATCTTCTGAAGTCTCCGCTTTGGTTTACTCATAACTATTTACATATTTTGTTGCTTTCCCATCACAGAGAAATCTCCGACTGCTGATAACAGCTTCAAACCAGCATGAGTGTGAATGAAACCTGCACGGCATTCACTACTGGAAAGTCATCTTTTGAACTGACATCTTGCATTTCTCAAGCCAAAAGCAAGACATACTTTGAAGAATTAGCGATGGATGGAGGTGTATAAAGATCCATCAGTATTACCCCAGTTCCTACGGGGTATTTGCTGTGTGACCAACTTAGATATCTACTGACAAGAGTGGAGCACAAAAGGTGCTACCTTGTGTGTGCAAAACTTCTTCCCTAGAAAGAAAGTCAAACATTGCTGGTGCACAGTAAGCCTGATAAGGGACTTAAGTGTCAAATTCTAGCTCTGTCAAGTATTTCCATAGTTAAAAGTGCAAGGAAAACATAAATTTGATAAAACTTTGACAAAACATCTTTCCAATCCCACTCGTGGCTAGGTTACTCAGCAGTCAATAGCACAAAGTTCCTCCACACGTGCTGGAAATCACAAGGACTGCAGCCCAGGACACAGACTACCACCTGTCCAGAACATGCTGCAGACACTTTCTGGCCTACACTAGGTATTTCCCTTTCTAGAAAGGTCAGGAAGACTCATATTCAGAGTGGCTGGTCCAGACGGGAACACTCAGAACCAGAACTTTCAAAGGTCTCCTGGTCTCCCAGTTTAAACTACCAAACTCCAAACTCATTGCTTCATTTCTTCTCTTGAAACTACCTCCCAGAGTTGCCTCTGATCCCTGGAATTTCTTCACAGGATAATCAGGAATGCCCCTCAAGAAATTCCCTCCTAAGCATGTTTCTCTTCAAATTGAAGGTTTTGTTTAAAGCCTAAAATTCAACTAGAGGTAAATCCCACTCATGAGCCAACATTTGGGAAAAAAAAAAAAAAAAAAGCAAACAACAACAACAACAGCAAACTTTTCACAGTAACAATTTTGATTGTTATTCTTTTCAATAATCAGAATTTGACTGTAAATTTTTTTAAAGCCCCTCTGCAACAAGTTAGTAAAAACCTGTAAAATAAAAGCATCCCACCTACAAGCACATACTTTTGCAAACAGGTAAACATACAGAGTGACAGAAGTAACATCAGACCTGATTTTATTCCAGAAGTGGTCAAAACACAAAGAAGTGAAGATTTAGAAATTGCTATATCAAGGATCCTCTGTCTTTCACTACTAAGTAAAATTGTCAGATAATTCAAGAAATGGGGGAAACAGACCAGCACAAGCAGTTAGCAATTTTTGCAGGGAATAAATAAAAATAGGGTTTCAAAAATTGAATAATGTTAGGAAAACCTCTGTAATTTTCAAGTCTTTTGGTAATGTTCCCCTAACTGTCTCCAAAGAACTGAGATACAAAAATTAAAACACAAGATTCCCCCACCCTGCAATCATTTCTGGAGTAATTGAAGTCCTCAGAGCACAGAACACAAAGGCAAGTGCCACATGAAAGTCCTAGATAGATGACAAAACATGAAGATAATTTCTTTATGCTAAAACAGAATTAAAAGGAGACAACTATGCAGTTACTGTAGGTGAGCATAATTACAGTGAATGGTATTTATTTGGCTAGTTTCTCCTGATAACACTGTCAACTCTCCTCGCCTGAGTGTTTAAATTAGCTTCATTTTTCACTTAATCCAATTCTCATTTCTAGTCCAATTTATAATCATCACTTCCCCATACTACCATGGCATTAAATTACTGTCATTCTTGGCCATTAAGTCAATCATATTCCAGTCAGCAGAGCCGACTGAAAACACCACAGCAGTGTCATGAATTTCATGTTGAATACATTCCTTTTTGCTGCATTATAGCACCTGATCATCAGTGTCAGAGGCCACATTATATCAAATTCCCATTTTTTCAGGCTGAAGCAACACATTCTGAATCAAAAATGCAGATAACAAAAAACCCCATGATTTTTTAAATGAATGCTGCACTTCTCTAGTCAAATCCCGCTCACTTGACTTTGCAAGTACCCACTGAAGAAAAGGCCCACGCAAACCTGAATTTCCATTTCCTACCAATGTTTCAACCATACTACTCCTTACCACAAACTGTAAATTTATTGTTCCCATTACTAAAGAGGACTGATCAGAGATGGTAAAAAAAAAAAAAAAAATAATCACCTTCCCCGATGTTACTCAAATTTACATGTTCAAATTCAAATCATAAGCCAAACTCACTTTGCTTTTAATTTAACAATACACAGACATTTTAACAGGAATTGCCACTTCAAACACAGCTGTTTTCATGTCCTTCATATGGAGAAGATAAATACTATTACTGTTCAGCTAGATCTCAGGGAATCTTGAGTTTATTGTCCAAGGCCAGTTTCTACACTATCTGTTCAGGCCCAATTTGAAGTTCAGTCACTTCCAAGCTTGCTTTCAACAAAATATATCCAGACATCTAATTTCTGCATAGTCATCTTTACTTTTAGACTATCACATTGTGTCCCAACAGTAAAGACAATGCTTAATCTTATATTCTGTGTTGTTCATAGAGCATGCTGATCTGTAAAGTGTTAAATAAACAGTACCTCAATTTCCATATTAAAATTCCTTTCCCTAAAAGCACTTGAGCTCGCTTGGAATGGAATACAAGATATACCTGCAAATCCAACTGGATTGTTTTCAAAAAAACCCTGAGGTCCCTCTTAAATATTACAAGTACTATTTCCCACACACACATATCAACTCAATAGCTCCCCAAATGCACATTTTCTCCACACAAGCTTATACAAGAAATAACAGAAGTTTTGTTTCTTGTATGCACAATAAAATACAATTATATTTTCTATGAGCACTGTAAGCATCTAAAAAAATAGCATCTGATTAAGAGGCATTAATTGGTATGACTACATTATTTTTAGTGTACCAAACCAAGAGCTTATTATTCCCTAACAGTTTCTCGGAGTATGCATACCTAGCTTAGTACTTCATACATAATAACTGCAAAGTGCTTTACAGATACTGTCAAATTATTCACAATATGAAAAGCAGACAAAAAATGAAAGGAGTTTTTCTGAAATACTTTCAGAGTTAAGTAAAAGTTTCTATAATCATTTCTAAACTTGAACAAAACAAAGACATCTGACTGAGTAGCTATATATTGGTAGATTTTTGAGCACCTGTGTTAGCTTTATTTATTCAGCACACCACTGCATTTCTGGAGGATCTGGTTAAATAGCAAATTTGGTGATCAGATAAAAACTCTAAACAATTGCTGAACACCCCTCAGAGGCCTTGCCCCTGCCAAGTGCTTCATGCAGGCAGATCCCAGAATCAACAGGAATTGGCAAGGCTACTGTAATTCTTTACCCTATGCGCTACAGTTAACAGGCTTGCAGCCTCTGGGTCTACTCCTGATCTTTTTGTCATGGAAGGAATGCTGGTCATTGACATTTACCAAACTACGACTAACCCAAACTAGATCCCAAAAACATTTGGAAGATATCCTCCTACCCCTACAAAACCAGACAAATGTATAACAAGCTTAAAAAAATAGATACATATTCACACTATTTGCTAAGATCAACGTCTGCAGTTTATCTCACTGTGCTACATTTTAAACTATCTCCATTTTTTTCACATTTTACTGTAGTGCATGGTGCCAAGTCCACTGCTTCCCAGCGCCTGGGTGTGATTGTTAACGTGTATCAACTGTCAGTCGGACTCTACCTGTACACACAAACCAGTTTCGCTCGGCCAGCTGAATTCACCCTCCATCGGTGCCCTGGGAGACTCACAGCAACAAGCCACCTGCAACCTCCAGCATCACAGAAACCCGGGATTTTCTTATTTCTGGTAGAATTGCTCCAGACTGACCAAGGAGGAAATTCCGGGCTAAGAAACAAGTATTTCCCCACCCTGAGCTAGTTATTCAATCCCCTGAGCAGTACCTTTTAAATTCCTAGGGCTGCCGATTTAATCTCCCAGCAATCGAGGTGCCCAGCTCCTTTGCAGCTGGGAGCTCTCACCTATTTAAGCACTAGAGAGAAGCAAAACCTTGTTTTTATCACTCAAACGGGTGGCTTCAAGTCTAGATGCACTAAGAGAACAGCTGGTACTAAGTAACGAGACAGCGAACGTTTAGAAGCAGCAGAGCCATGTTTTTAGAAGCCACCACAAACCAAGCACCTGGAGCACGTCCCCACACGAGCCCGGAGAGAGCAGGACTCACGGC
>JANHFX010029630.1:0-65988 GCA_027560015.1 Chloroceryle amazona
AGAGAGATGTTCCATTCCCTTAATCATCTTTGTGGCCCTGCGCTGGACTCTCTCAAGCAGTTCTATGTCCCTCTTGAGCTGGGGGCTCAGAACTGGACACAGTACTCCAAATGTAGCCTTACTAGGGCAGAGTAGAGGGGCAGGAGAACCTCTCTAGGCCTACTGGCCACACCCCTTCTGGTACACCCCAGAATGGCATTGGCCCTCTTGGCCACAAGAGCACAGTGCTGACTCATGGTCATCTTCCCATCAACTAGGACCCCCAGATCCTTTTCCCCTTTGCTGCCTATTTACCAGCAACCTTCAGAGTATGTCATATATAATAGTAAATGTATGACTATACTTACCAGGAACTAAATAAGAAAAGGAAACAGTACTCAGTGTTGAGAGTAATTAATGAAACAATAAAATCTAAGAAAATGGTTATAATTAGTTTTATTTCTTTTATTTTCATATGAAGGAGTAAAAATGTCAAATGAACATCTGTTTCTAGAAACAGATGGTTCTAAACCAAGGCTTCTTAAACATATCTGTGGATCATAGGTTGTCGAAAAGTTAAGTGCTATGCACTTGGTCTAAAAATAATTTTAAATAGTATAACTTACTAAATTGTCCATTAAAAATTTCATGATGCAAGTATGAAACTGTCCATGCTAATGGAAGGCATATTTCTGGAGGTCGCAGGACAAAAATTACCCTTCCTTTATCAGTGGACCTAATCTATGCAAGAGTTTAAATGGGTTAAGCAAATAGACAACTAGAAAACAAATTTAGAAGCAATTCAGAAGCAGCTGTTAGGAGGGTAGGGCCATTATCATCTCCCTCAGGAATGTGGAAATGAACCTGACTCCAGTCAGGCAGCTCGGCAGAGAGAGGATGGACTGGACTTTGTAACACCTTCACCATCAGCAGTAGACATTTCTGACTCAGGAAAACTGGGCATCATAGACCAGGGTGACAGTGTGAAGGAGCTTGTGGACTTGGGGTTGGCAGCAACCCTTAATGGCAACCGAGAGTTGCTACTTTGTCTTCCTCCTACTTCATTTTAGCCCTTGTAAGTGTGGTGTTTAGATTTTACCCATTGTGAACCGGCAGTAAAGGGATGCTGTACTCAGTTGTTTATATGCTGTTCTCAGTACTTTATAAGCTTAAGCACTTTATAAGAAGTACCAGCTTAAGTTTCTCTGCATACCAGTAAGCAGCAACTGATCAAAATTCTTTAGCTAAGTGTTTTTTGTTGTGTACCCAGTGGACAGCAGGGAGAGCTGGACTATAAGTTTCTGAATGTCCCCCCCCGGCGTTTTGTCCTCACCAGTTTCTTGAATGATGCCCAGCATGAACTGGCTTTCAAGAATTATGTCCTACCAATAGTTTATCTTTCACATATTTGTAAATGTTGATGTTTACAATAGGAGTATTTCTTAGAATTTGTAGTGATGCTTCTGTATTTACAACACATTCTCTGATCTCTTTGGAAAAGCCTCTGTCTCTGTCATTCCCTGTTGTACACCTCTGTGGAAAGAGATGTCTTTACTCCACAGAGCTGTTTTCCCATATCCTCTTCCTGCATTAGCCTGTGTTCATTAATGATAATACAATGGAATACATTGAAAACATTGTATTTATACTAATTGTGGAGCACCTCTGGTGGCCATGCTTGGAAATGTGTGTGCCATTTCTGTGTGAGCACAGCTGGGCACTCCCAGTGTTCAGAGCATGGTGATACTGGGTGTCAGCCGCCTAAAAAAAGTCACTGACAACGGAACATTACAGATGAGTGAAAGGATGACACCAAGAGCACGTATGTCTCCTACCACCTTCCCCACCACAGGCTGATCAGAGTTTGCAATATCCAGGGGTCAAGGCCTTAAATGTCTAAGATGGAGGCCTTATAACTCCGATTCTTTGTTATTAGTGTCCAACATGGAGTCATGAAAACGGCCTTCATCATTCTGAAATCTGTTACATCAATAAAAGTGATGAAGTCTTGTATGGACATGATGTGACCCGTCCGAAGGGTACTTGTGATGAATGTTCAGATAGCTAGTTCTGAAACTAAAGATTACCTGGGTAATTTTGTTCTACCTTATACTAAGCTTCAGGATGCCTGGAAACTCCGGTTATGCTAAAATCTGCGGTAAATAATCCCGAGGGGAGATTCCAATAAAATACCTCAGCAGTGTTTATACAGCAAATCAAACTTCCACTGAAGTACTTTGCTGTCTGCCAAATGTTAAGATACAAAAAGTCTGATACAAGATAGGAAATATCTTCAAAATATCCAAGAGTTAGGTGTAAACAGTCTATATTGTATACAATTTATAGAATTCAGAAACGTGCTTATTTTTAAATCAATGAATTCATCTGTTTTTAAAAAATGTCTCTTTATCTGATGCTTTTAAATGAATATACTATTGTGAGCAAAATGCAGAGGCAAACAGGCTACTTCTTCAGGACAAGAGACAAAGTCTTAATTCACTGAATTTATAGTCAGTGGCAAACCTGCTTGTTTTTAATGGTGCAAAGTTTGCACCATGTTCTCCCATTTGCACTCAGGAGAACATACTGGAAATACAAAATGGTATTCTCAAACTTAAAAGATACCCAACCACAAAAAAAACAGCCAACCAACCAAGTAAAAGAACAAAAATTGGACCATGCAGACAAGTAGAACAGTCCAGCTATTATGTAAACTTTATGCTTCACTGATCATTCAGCTGGAGATAGCTACTAACAACACGCCCTCATCTTAAATAACAGAGGAAGGGTTGGCACTGGGAACAGCGCTAGGCTGGAAGGGTTGGCACTGGGAACGACACTGGGCTGGAAGGGCTAGCTCTGGGAACTCTAGGCTGGGAGGGCTGGCGCTGGGAACGTTAGGCTGGCCTTCTGCCGATGTTAGCTTCCCAGGCAGCGCCAGCTGGGAAAGCTCAGGTACCTTGTTACAGTGGAGAGATGCATGTGAGCATTCAGCTGTGTGTCAGCGAGAGAGCTGGCATTGCTCGACTGACTTTTGGAGCTGTGCGGGTACATGCCAAGCAAAGAGCCCGCCATATGTCTTTGCATTTTTTATCAAAGTGATGTGTATAGATTTTGAATTTTTTCATTGCAGACACAGTATCTGGTGCTGTTTTTTGAGCTAGCTAAGCTTAGTAATGCTGACTCTAACAGAAATGCAGATGTTAAGTGTCATACTTTAATAATTATGCAGAAAAGCTTAAATATAATTTCTGAATAAATTTTTTTCAGAAGCTAGAACAATAGATATAGCTATGGCTTATTTAATACAAAAGAATTCAATTATGGCCTACGGAAAGCCTTGAATTCTGTTATATGTACCCATACATGTGATTTTTAAATAGTAATTGAATGTGTCTTTTTTGTCTGCCTTTTGAAATAAGTGGATGCAAAACTTACACTGCTCTTCTCAGTGTATTTTGGATAAATGTGGGTGATTAATAAGTGAACAAATGCAAAATTATTAAAATCCTTAGCTTAGTAACAGCACATGTGTAGTAGAAGTATAGCTATTGTCTCTTTCAGGGAATTGAATTGAAACAGGTGATGAAGCCCTGTTAGTTCTGTTGGAAGGCTGTTTCCAAACAACAATAGACAAAAAACATTTGAGGGAAGGCATTGGAGAAAGGGCTGGAATGATGATATAAAAAAAGGTTTTTCATGAGGCAAGATGGTGCCAGGGCATTTTGTGTATAGACATTATCAACAAGCTTCAACTTCTGCTTTTACAATTCACATCTGCTTTTGATCTTAACTCTCTGCTTCCAATATGGGCATCCCACCATATTATTCCCACACACCATTGGAGAACATACCTGCCATTGCTCCCTAGCCAAGACATTGAGGTCTCTTTACCTGCGGTGTTTCTGCTGAGCCATCAATAGAACATTGCTAGACATAGTGTCAGGTAAACTCAAAATGCATTTTTAAAATACATGGGGAAATTAAAATTTGATTTTGTTCAAAATTATTTCTTTTAAATATGATTCAGGTGAAAATATAACTAAGGACACTGTTTTCAACACTTGTCCGTTGATAGTCTGGATGATAGATGAAAGGCTGGCAGCTGTCTATATGAAATGCATCCATTTAACATTTACAAGGTATGATTAATTTCATAAGCAAAATGATTTGATCATAATTTGATAAGGTAACCAAATTTAAACACTTAGTCATCCTATAAAATAGATGCCACCATTTGTTATTTGATCTGAGTCAATGCTGCAATAGAAGAGACTCAATGTTGATAGCTGAACATTCACTTGGTAATTTCCTATCTTCCCCACACAGGGCCCTTTGAATTATCAAAATATTTTTAGCTAGGGTTTGTAATGAAAATTCTATACAAATTATATTCAGCATATGCACTAAGAAAGACGCCTAGAGTAATTCTCTTTTAAAATACTCAAAGTTTAAATATGCAAAAATATGCAAAGTTTGCCGAAGAAATATGAAAAATAAGAGTATCAGCCTGGTTATATATATATCTGTGTATGAACATGTATAGCCTACCATGTTTCAAAGTATAATCAAAATGTATTCTCATTAACAATGACATTTTGGAGCCTCTAATGAAATATATTGGCAATTATATATTCCACAATTTTGAATAGAGGTTATGGTTACATGTGGAGAGATGGGAAACAGATTGAATTACTTGGGAAGCTCCAGACAATACAATAAGGTAGGCTCTGAGGTGACCTGAATTGCCTTTGGAACAGAGCTGTCTCATTCCATTGATTTGTGGAGAAACTTAGGGAAAGCTTGTGTCAGAGTCAGTGTTTTCAACATCTGCAAGAGTTGATTTTTTTTTTTTTAATTAATGAATTTATTTATTATTTGTAGCGAAGGCTGAAATATATAGCTGTTTAAAGTGTTCGCCAGAACTGAAATTCTGTTACCCTAAGGTTTCTATTCCAGCAGCATCCAGGACCTCCGTTTACTGCAAAATCTTGCTACAAAGATTTGGTTCCTGTCCAGAGGTATCACAATTCATTTTATTCAGTCTGTCAGTGTACCTTTAATTTATTTATTGTTTATTACTATGACATTTAATGAAGGCAAGGTGACCAAAAAATATATAACCTTTCCAAAAAGAGTGATCTTTGTTTTACTTCTACACTGTAGAAAAAGGAATAATTTAAATTTTAAAATAATTTTGTTTATTTGTAAGAGTATGTTGATAGATGCAGGAGTGGGTTATATGTACATAGCAGACAGTGGACTGACCATTAGTGAGGTAATGTCCTATAGATTAGTCTGAAGATGGATCTTGAGTTTTATTCTTTTCATCCATTCCAAACATTCCCACCTTTTTTGGAGCAGACTTTTCCTTGAGAAAATGAACTATGTTTTATGTGACATCAGAGCCAGCTTCTTGTGCCCCTTTTCCTTACATATCAACTCATTCTTGTTTGTGCCTCACTTTCTTCCCTTTTCATAGGTGCTTTTATCCTGGCATTTGCTGAGCTTCTGCCACCACCATGAAAAGCAGCTAGACCTGGACTTTCCTAAGATCAGTCTAGCTACAGAATAACCTAAGCTGCTTGGGCTTGCTAGAGTTCACCTCCTACATAGTTCTGCCTCAGAAATGCACCATAACTGAGCAGATGAAGTGAAGTAATGGTCTTGTCCAATAGTTTGACTGTGGGAGGTGTTCCTTGGCAATGGATAGGCGCTGAATTGTCTCAGTATGCCTCTTAGACCACATTTCTGTAAGTCTGTGTTAACACTGGCAGTTCTGAATTGTCCAGCTTTGGAATGGTTAGCAGGAAGGTTATGAAAAACTGGTAGTGTTAGAAATCCATTTTCCAGGAACCAATGCAGCATGGTGGTCAAGGGAACCTGAACGTGGTATTGATTTTGGAGCCAGTGCCACAAGGAGAGTTCCATGAGAATTGAAATATAACCTTCTCTTTGCTCCCTATGAATTGTTTGTGGATAGTTCCATGCTCATTCTTTGTGTATCTTTCTATTTCACATGTATATTTTATTACTTGTTTTTTTACAACCCTGTCATTAGCAATCTATCTGTAAAAAACCCCAACATTTAGGATGGGGAAAAGCTGTAGAAAAAACGTTTTGACGTATTTTCAGAAAAGGAACTTTTTTTAAAAGATGATGAAGGCTTGAATTATTCCTGTATAATACACTATACTGTTTTTCTTTTATCCAAAGTATTTAGTATGCTATTGCTTAAAAATAATTATAGGGTAAAAAGAATGAAGCTATGAGAAATAAGTATAGTTAATACTGAGAAAAAAAAATACAAGACTGCTCACAGAACTGAAGACACAGTGTAGGACGTGTTCATCCTTGTGAAAATTCTTCCTTTGTAAGTGCTGCCAAGGTCAATGTCAGCTTGAATTCTTTAATGCAGACTGTAAGTGCTAGCCGTGCAGATTAGATGTGCCCAGAGCTATTCTTATTTGTTCATCCAGCTTTTAAAAATACATGTTTGTGCTCCTCTATTAAAAAAATTTCCATCAAAAAACATCAGCAGTCCAAGCTTGTATCAAGTCTTTCATTATACTCATCTCCACCTACTTCTCATTTTGCCCCAGGAATATATACAAACAAGTTTCCAGCTGCACACTGCTAAATGTATTTTCATATTCAATAACAAAGGAATAATATATTTCCTTCATTTCCTCGATAAATTAATGAAATTAGACTTTATAGGGAATAAAAATAGCTCAATGTTAGGACTCATTATGGGAATCTTAACATTCACTAAAATGCAGAACTAATAATATTGAACATGGAATTTTATTTCCAATTGCTTTTATATCTATAATGAATCTTTACCTGCATGAACTATATCATTAACGGCACAAAATAATCCGCAGTACAGCAATATTTCATGCAGTCCCACTCATCCTATTAAGGCTCCTATTTTTCTGAAGCTTCTAAGGAAAGATACCAGGGAAAAAGAGAGAAATAATTTGGCGCTTTTTTAATTTTTGGGTCAAATGTGAGGTGGTTTGGCTTTTACCAGGTCTTCTTAGGGCCAAATCTTTTAGCATTTTTTTGCATCAACCAGTTGTTTTTCTGGCAAAGTAATTATTGAAAAAAATTCAATTCAGCCTGATTTCTAGATATGGTCCTTAAGGACCATTCCCATGTTGCCATGCAACTGTGTCTCTTGGCTTTATTGTTCTGGAGAAAACTGTGGTTTTTAGAATTTTAAACTATTTTTTTTCTGTCTCTTGCTCACTCACCTATCACTGCTGTGCTTCCTGCTGATGATGCTGGCCTGCTAATGGCTTTTCAATCTGACCCTGCCATACCTGTTGACATTGCTAGGCTGTCTATTGTGGTACTGACTGTATCCACGGAAAGATGCTGGTTCTGTTGTTGCCATGCTCATCTCACTCTATACTGTTGCAGTTCATACTGTGCTCTTGTGGGTTACTGACAATTTATGTCATGCTGGTTTCTTATAAGAAGGGTGATCTCTCTTAAGACTGTGCAAAAGATTATTTTTTTTTGTTCAGTGGCTGAGCCTAACATGAATTGTAATGTCTGAGTTGGAGTATATTTATAAAAATATTTTTTTTTTAGCAGATTCTTTTTTCTTTTTAAGTTTTTCTCATAGTAACAAAAGTCTAAAAAAAAAATCTTCATTCTGGATTAAGGAAACATTTCATTTAATATCAGACATAACATTTTGTTTTCAGTGTAGATACTTCTAATAAAAGTAAATAACAGAGATGCAGCACTAAATTTTAAGCATCTGTTACAACACTGGCCAGGAGCAGTGCCCTTGGGAAGTAGTCAGGACACTTAGATAATATGTGGGAGGTTCAAGTTCAAATTCTCCCTCAAGAAACACCATTTCTTCACCTTCTGCCTGCCTGGTGCATGTTCTAGGTGTTGTACTGTGTGACCAGGTCATTCAGCTAGAGAAGTTCTTCTTTTTGTAGTTATTTTAACAGAAACTGACAGCTGCTTGTTACACATTCTCAGTAAGTGCGTGAACATTTAACCTGTTGCATCATTCTCGTCTTCACCTTCATGAATATTTAAGTATTTGTACAAGGTGGAAGAGCTTCAGAAGAAGAAATTGGAACATATACTGGTCTGAGGTAGTGTTTCTGAGAGCCCTGTTCTTAAATGCACACTGTAATATCAGCTGTTTTTACCTCCACGTGGCTTTGTTGAACATAATTCCAAATGGTTTTGCTTGTACATTCAGAAGTTATTGTATTCCTATGTCACTGAGCTTTGAACTCTGCATAAAGTGCAATAATTCCTGGAGTAGGAGCTATACATGTACCAACAGAATTTGTTCCCCATCTAGATTTTAGGTTAATATCAGTTCTTAAATGAGGATTAGTCTCTGAGATTATGACATTAGTAATGAGTTGTGATTCTTAAAAAACTTTGACTTCTTACTGACTGTTTCATCACTTCAGTTCTTAGACTATTGTAAATGTTGAAGAATGTGAAACTAAGTACTCAGTTTCACAGAAAGCTGCTCCACAGAGAAATCAAATCCAAGTATATATGTTTAGAAAAAATGTTTTTCTGGTGTCATAATGGTACATTACTTTTGGAAAAGCTGGCAATAGATTCTTGTCTAGCAGAGTCTCCAAAATTTTCTTTGTTTCATCCTGATAGTACAAAACGGAATAAAAGCTGTTATGCTTAGGTATAACTAAACTGGGAGTGTTCTTCTGAGACGTCCTATTTCTGCTAGCTGTCATGATACTAACATCCTCAATTCTTTGCAGTCATTTACCCAAACTGCTCTTGTCAACCCCAGATTAATCTGGGTCTGACCCACTGTCATGGGCAATGCTTGTTCACTGCTTTCTTCCAGCACCATCTCACCCATATAAATGGTTAGAATAACATGACTAATGGTCAGTTGAGAAAATCCCATTATGAAACATTTCTATTCTCTTCCAGTGACAGAAAAAACTTCAGAGAGTTTTGAAGCAGAAGTACAACTCTTCTTTATGCTGCTGCTCTCATGATCTGAGATGTCTAGAGGAGTAAAGATCATCTTTATGAACATATTCAATCCAGCAATATCAGGTGGTAAACTGCAGCATTTGGGATTGAAACTCTCTGAAATCATAGTAACTGAGTCTATTGGCTTTCTCCTCTCACACTGACTTCATATTTAACTAATTTAGAAAATGGCTTCAACTTCCCCTCTCCTTGTATTTCCTACTTCACATTATCATCTTTGACTACAAGGATGTTATTTTTTTATTTCACTTTTATTGCACTATTCTTATTTTTTTTTCTATTCCTTTGCCTGTATGAAATCCATTTGTATCCACAGTTGAATGCTGTGTTGAATTTGTATCGGTCTTGTGGAAGCTGCTGAAAGTATTATAGTTTATTATCAGATGGAACATCATGCCTCAGATAATTCTTTTTATTATGAAGACTGGGATTAAACTGATTTGATTGTCAAGCTCCCTACTGTCAGTTTTATCAACCAGTAGTAGTAACCTCTGTCATTTTCTCTAGTAGGGGCAGCAACAGGAGTTTCTGCAGCACTTTCTAGTCATGCAAACATGTCTATATAAGCACCTTCAGCCTGGGTCCTTTTGTATCTTCCTTAGAAAGTGAGGGAGAAGGACTGTTTTCTTTATTTTTTTCATTTATTTGTCATATAGGACATATACTACTGCTAATTGTCCTGATTATTTATGTGGATAGAATCTAAGTTCAGCAGAAAATGTTCTTTTCTGTGAAGACAAGAAGTCATGATGTCCATTTAATGATACTCAAATAGTTGACAATGGCTTATCTGTACTGATGTCCTCAGTCTTGTTGAAGCAGTCTGAGACAGACAATGTTCCTGAACTTGCACTGGCAACATTGGGCACCTTCCAAGTCCATGTTCTGAATGATAACCATCCTTCATTGGGGAAATACATAAGCAAATAAGACTTGAAAACTCACTTTTTACTGATAACATTTACTTAACATAATGTCAGGAACCCACACCAAGGTGCACATTCAGAGGAGGCACTCTAACATGTTTTCTCAAGCTGCTGAATTCCCTGTACTATTTTGTGGTTCCCCATATCAGCTACAGGTTTGCTGCCATGAATAATTACAGTGCTTAAGAATTATGAGTAATGAGATGATAAACTTATAAAATATAGATCTGGGAGTTGTACAAGTAATGTGAAGAAAGGATCAGGGGGGTACAAAATAAATATCAGACAAACAAGATTTCAATAGACTGTCTCTTATTAATCTTTCCTGAAGAGTAGAAGTCAACACATTTACACAAACTTCTGAAAATATGTCCTTTTTGTGAGCGCACTATTTGACAAAGAAAGCAGTGAAGCATTGTGCTTGTGCTGTCTAACTGGCAGGATGCACGTTCTGAGTGGAATATATACTGCTTGGAATATTTTTTGCATAGCATGGAAAAATAGTAAACCAGAGGAATATTCTGGAACTGCAGCTCTGTTCATAGAGCTGCAGTTTCACAGAAGTCAGACACATGAACCCGCAGATTTATGATATGAAAGTAAAAGTATTTACCAGACAAAAGTAATCGGTATCACCCAGCAGCTGATTTTACCAAAATTGTTTAACCTGAGATGTAGTACTTTTCAGATGTAAAAAACTATTATTGAATTTAAGATGAAAGTATCTTCTCCCTCCCCCCCCAATTTCATATAGATTCGTGGGTGTCTTGTTCTGAGATGAGTATGTACAAACAAATAAATGCAATGAAAAATCATGTTATTCGTACAGTCAATACAAATCAGTATTTCCTCTGCAGACCCACCATTTTCCAACTACAGTGTTTCTGCTGTTTTTAAACACATAGCAATTTCAACATATTTGTCATAAAAAATGGTATTTTAAATAGCATTTTTTATGTAGCATAGGTAAGTTTATTGTATTTTTTCTTTTTTTTTTCCTAAAATGAACAAAATAAAACAATCAGAAAGGTTTCGTCTGCACAAGAATATGACTCATCAAAATATTACTCTACCAAATTCCATGACATTGTTCAACTTTTCTGTAGCCATCTAAACATTTTTTAAATGATGTTTCTTGATTCAGCAACTGATGTGACTATTCATTCCAAACTGTGATTGATGCTATTGATTGACATCTCAAAGGGCCTGATTCAAACCCTCTTGAAGTCAGTAGGACATCAATAATTTAGTCTGTGTACTTTGGCTCAGTCCTGAAGTGTAATCAGAATAACTGATATTTTCTCCTAGATTGCTCTTCACTACCACTGATTTTGCAGCAGAGTGAAAACAGCATTAGCTGGGATTAAACTGTAATCTTTTAGTTCTTCTTGTAATTAAAACATAAAGAATATGTAATGAGAACATTACAGAAACTATTAATGATAATTCCTACTTAAATAACAGTAACATAAAATGATTTAATAATACCTTGGAGGGAAAATTATTTTGGGGTACCATGAATTTGTTTTTATGAATGAGAAAATGGAATATTAGAAACTCTGAAGATTTCAGGAAGCAGTATTTGTAAACTAAATGAAGTCTTAACTGTGGTTTGAATGAAGTAACTTGAATTTCTCATAAAGGAAGAGTATTTAAACTTGAAGCTCTCAATTTAGCATGATCTGTAACAAAAATCTGATGATACTATATTAAAATTAAATCTACCTTTGTGTTTTTACTCTAAAATTTAGCATATAGGATTATTAGCCAATGAGGAAGTAGCTTTCCAGTGTTCAAAATACTGTATTAAGTAAGTTTTTCCTCATTAAATTACTTTTGTGCTGGAGATTCATTAATATTCATTCTGTAAAATATAGCAAAGGTCAGCCAAAAGGTAGTTGTGTGTGGACTGAATGCCTTTCCTTGGAACTTTCTGTAATTTTACACCAAGTTTTTTTTCTTCTACTTCTATAAAACTAATTTGAAGGGGGATTTACTGGTTCTGTCAGATCTGTCTTGGTCCAAGACAACATTTAGATGTTAGAACTACCGCAGACACACAGACACACATACACATTCTCACAACAGTGTTGAATCTAGAGTGATGTAGGGAATTACCAGCAGCACTGAAGAGAGGTAGCTGCAGATTGCAGCAAGTAATCACATCACATCGTGCATTAACTCCAGTTGAGTTAGGCAGAATTTTCCAAGTGCCAAATTGATTTTGTCCAGGACACTGAAGCAAAACCATTACTTTTTAAGGAGTAATACATAGCATTAAGGCATTAATGAATGAACACTAAGGAACAGAAGTGTGCCGACCTAACATTTCAGCCAAAAAGTAAATCCTCTGACCATAAAAGGCATATCAGCATTGTATAACAAGGAATGCCCACAACTCAGGCTCAAAATTTGTTGTTTATTATAATAAGTCAGATGGTTTTAGGCTTCTCTTAAAAGGTCAAATTTAACCTTAGGGGACAATTAAGAACTGAATTTATGCTGCTAACTCAAGCTGGTGTATCACCACTATTTCAGCCCAAGAGCAATGGATAGTATTTTACTTTTTGTATGCGTTTTGTCCTAAGTGTAACTTATGATCTGGTCTAGCATCATGGGAGTGTCTGGGCAGCAGAGGAGACCCCAATTTACCTTTCTGTGGCTTTTGCCCTCGGGAAGATCTCCCTAGAAAGAGGTAAGATTGCTCTTTCCCGGGGAGACATTGAGCATTTTTGTAAGGGAAATCTTCCTGAGCTGAGAGAAGCGGCAGAGACCACACCAGGAGAAATTCTGCCACAGGAGAAGATGGGAGTTTCCTTACAGGAGCAGGCATTTGATCAGGCTTCAAGGTGATGACTAGGAGACTTTCACAGGACTGCACAGAGGTTTTTTTGTGCCAAAATGAAAACAAGGATAAGAAAGACAAAATGAACAGGAGAAAAAATTGCTTTTATTTCAGTCTCACTGAGCAGAGCTGTGTCCAGCTCCTAAAAAGTGATCTTGTGTTAGTTTTCATTCAGATCAAGAAACATCTGAGATTCAGAGCTTCCTTATATCTTTGGTGATCAACATGAGGCAATTTTATAAGTCTAGCTGACCTGAAGCTCACAAATCAGCTTATTCAGATTTACCCCTTTTCTGTAAGTGTTGTGAAAAAGCTAACCAAACTAGGCAACTGCCAGGAGCCACACAACTGAACCTGCTTAAAATCCTGTTATCTCACTGTGCCAAAGTCATACTGGGTGCTGCTGAATCCATCTTCCCCCTGTAAATCATAATGGAATAAATTTATGGCAGATAGGTAAAAGTTTTTACAACTTAGTTGTTACAGAAAACCATCATGTTCTTTTGTCAAAACTGCTTGCAAAGGTTCTGGTGAAATGTTAAAACTCCCCTCAAATGAGAGTGATTTGATCTTTCAAAGAATAAACTTTGAAACTCTGTTTATAGTTTCCTATCAAATGACGGATCAGAAGAGACTCAAAGCAGTTATGATGCTCAGCAGAACCATCTGGAGCTAGTGAGAAAAAGATGACAATAAGGCTACCTTTTAGACCTTGGTCCTCTTTTTTGTTCTCAGATATCTTACAGAGCACAGGTTCACAGAGTACTTCTGTGCTTTTTGCTCCACAAGCTGGAAAGAGCTGCTGGAACCAACTGTTCAAGAAATACTTCATCTACAAGAAGGCAGTCAGCAGCACTAAAGGAGCTAAGGTACAACTTGGAACCATTGACATGATATATTGACAGGATCCCAGAGACCAACTCTTACCTTCCTGCCAGCTCAAAAAATGTACACCTGAATGTGGTGACACATACCTTTGCATATATACACTTACATAAATACAGAACTGTGATAATTAGAACATTTCAATTTGTTGCTTTGCCTTAGATTTAAACCAGCTTTTCCTATCTCACTTGAAAGTACCTTAACAGTGAGCGATTCCAAGCCTTAAGGAGGCCATCTCTATGTATAGGAAGGCAGGTCCCTCACAGAGCTCAATGGATCAAAAAGAAGGCCTTAGGTTTGTTTGTTTTTTTAAAGACTTTGACCAGTAGGCACTCAGTTGAAAGGGACCTATCTATGGGTTTGGGTCTATCTCCTGTTCCTAGAACTGATTTTATATTTAATAAGAAAATGCACAAAGTTTTCTGAAGAGGACCAGGACACAACTCTCTGCACACAAGTAAATCCCCTAATTATAATTTTACTTAATGTTATTGACACTGTGGTCTAAAGAAATTTGAGCTAACTTCTTGTGGTGACACCATTCCAGTGGGGAGAAGCAAGATATCATTCCTCCAGCCTCATTCTACCTTCAAGAATAGCTATCTGTTGTGGTTAGGAGATGGAGATTTAACCTCGTAAGACTGAAAAGAGAATTCATCCAACTTTACAAAGAAATGGCAGGGTGAAAGGTGGATAATGGTGTCACAAATGTGTCCTGCAGAGTGTCTGCTTCTGTCAGCATCCGATATAGTCTAAGAAACCTTGCAGATCTGATCCCAAAGGCACCTCAGGGAGACATTTGTTCATGCAGGTGAAGTCCCTGGTGAGTGGAAAAAGGGACATATTACACCCGTTTTTATAAAGGGTAGAAAGGAGTACCCTGGGAATTACTGACCTGTCAGCCTCATCTCTGTGCCTGGGAAGGTCATGGAACAAATCATTCTAGAAGCTCTGATAAGGCACATGGAGGACAGGGAGGTGATCAAGGACAGCCAGCATGGCTTCACTAAGGGCAAGTCCTGCCTGACCAACCTAGTGGCTTTCTACAATGGAGTGAGTACAGCAGTAGACAAGGGAAGAGTTATGGATGTCATCTAGCTGGACTTCTGCAAGGCCTTTGACACGGTCCTCCACAACAACCTCTTTGACAAGTTGGAGAGATATGGATTTGATGGGTAGACTGCTCAGCAGATAAAGAATTGGCTGGATGGCCTCATCCAGAGGGTAGTGGTCAATGGCTCAAAGTCCAGATGGAGATTGGTGACAGGTGGTGTCCTTTAGTGGTCCGTACTGGTACCAGTACTGTTTAATATCTTCATCAGTGATATATATTTTTTTCACCAGTGATGGTGGGATCAAGTGCGCCATCAACAAGTTATCAGATGACATCAAACTGAGCAGTGTGGTCAATATACCAGAGGGACAGGATGTCATCTAGAGTTCTTTACCATGAGGGTGGTAGAACACTGGAACAGGTTGAGCAGGGAGGTAGTTGAGGCACCATCCCTGGAGATATTCAGTGTGAGGCTTGATGAGCCCCTGAGTAACCTGCTCTAGTTGAGGATGTCCCTGCTCACTGCAGAAGGATTGGACTAGATGACCTTTAGAGGTCCCTTCCAACCCGATGCATTCTATGATTCTGGGACCTTGGGCTTGAGCTGATATTCACTCACCCACAGCAGAGTGGCTTGACATGCAGAGGGGCACTTTTAGCACTTTAAACTGAAAAAGAAAAACAAAACAAAACCAAAAAGCCAAACAACTTCAGAGATTAGGTTTAGTCAACTACTTAAAGTGCATTTTGAAACCTGCATTCTGCCCATATATCTGATGTGAGTCAGGTGCTATTTACATTGAGTGTGGCAGAGATTTTTGTGGTCAATGAAGAGTTAGATGTATCCGAAGAAAAATAATTCATTCTGCATGGTCTACTGCAAAAGAAAATTAAAATGTATGTGTCTACTCTTGTAGAAAGAGTTATAAAATCAGGCTGATGGGTCTGATTTGGTCTCAAATACTGAAAGATCGCACATTTCCCATGTTGCTCATTTCTTCAAGGATAAACAGCATCTAAAATAAAGAATGCAAAAAATGACAGCATTATTTTCAAGTTTAATTCAAGGTAAAACAAGTTTAGAGCACAGATATACATAATACCTCTGCCTTCTAAATTAATTTCACTGCATTTTTAAAAGGTACTTTGCTATAGCTGCTATCAATGTTTTCCCTAACAGAAGTTTTCATCAAACCTGCAACAGAACTACTAAAACTAGGCCAGTCTCCCCAAAAGGCTAAAGGTATTAACATTAAAAAAAAATTACAAACTTATTAAAACGCAGACTCTTTCATCACTAGGCATGGCTTTTCATATTAAGAATTTTTTTCACATGAAACAGGATAAGAAGGATGACAGAAACAGAGGCAACTACAACCAATACAATAAAGAAGAAGAAAAGCATGCTTTCTGATATTACTGCTCATATAAAAATTGTTTTCCTGTATTTATGTGTGTGGAAATGTTATACCAAATACTTTACAGAGTATGGATGACATTTCTGTTATTTGTACTGGGAACTAAGGAAACCAATCCTCCAGCATCAGTTAAAATCAATACAATCTACAGCAACTCTCTGCATTGCAGAGGATAGAGGGACAGGCATTTGAAGACAGAATGTGAAGAAGTTGGCAATAAAGAAAATTATACAATAATGCCTGAATGCAGATAAAAAAACCAAACCCAAATTTAAACACCATGCAGACTAAAGCTGTCCTCAGAAAGTAAGCATTTTAATTTGTAGCAGGTAGCAGTGACCTAAGCCTCATTCCAGGAAAAACAGTGACATAAGAATGAGCTACTATTAGGCAAGCTTTGGACAGAAACAAGTACTTCTACATGTAGTCATGAAGTTATGTTGTTTCTCCTCCAGTTAATGTATTAAGGGGTCATTTAAAATGAAGATCCCACTCTAACAGTCATAATAGAGTTTTACTTTATCTGTTTCACATTCTTGCTAGAGAGAATTAAAAATTAAACACATACTAAACTCACATTTGTCTCAGGGTCCATCACTGCAGTGAGAAATACCTTCCCCTGTGCACTGAAATCCAATGATTTAGCATCATATTTCATGCTGATATAAGATAGATTCTTTTGCCTAGAGGACACTCTAATGATAGGCAAATGATTTCCATTTGAGCCTGGTTTTTAATCTTGCTATTTTAAATGGCCCAAACTAAATTAATCTTGCTGATGTATTTGTTTGTTCTAGAAAATTAAAAACTTGTTGAAAAGCTAATAAGCACATTGTGTAAGTAAGATAGGGCAATTTTATTAAACTTCCTTCAGTAAACTTCTGACTTTCGTTTTTTATGAACATTATGTCTCAAAAGCTTCTGAGCTATAGTGGCACCATAGCTAATTTCAGAATTCAAAGCTGAAGCTCTGCATTATTTGAGATCATAAAGAGTTTAGTATTTAAATAATCCTAAATGTCAATGGTGAACATAAATTAATTTTATGACATATGGAATTTGTTACATTTTTTTAATTATACGGAAGTTTAGTGGTGACCTGGAAGTACTGGGTTAACAGTTAGACTCAATGATCTTAAAGGTCTCTTCCAACCAAAACAATTCTATGTTTCTATAAATCCTTCTGCCTATATGTTAACTGAAAATTGAAAGTCAGAAAGGAAACTATTCTCACTTTACTAAGTGGTTGTTTCTGTAAATTCAGAAATTCAGTAAGTCTACCCCGTGAAACAAAAAGCAAAGAAATGATAAATTGTTTTTGTAATTTACAGTCTGATTCAGGTGGGCATTTTTGGACCTGTGGCTTTCAGCTACATGTATGGGTAAAGTGCTACCATGTACCAAAGCAATAGTAGTGCAGTAATGTGACAATGCTGAACATCACAGATTACTTGGCATCCTGTATAAATTCGGTGACATATTTCAGACACGCATGATGTTATTTAACTGCTAGACTTGAAATGCCTGGCGCTTGACTTCAAGACCACTGCAGGTAATACTGCAGGCAGGCATCTCCAGTTTGGCTATGCTTAATAAGTGAACAATAAGGTTCTTTTAAAAAGTTATTTTAAACCTGCTTTAAAACAATAGAACAAATGGCTGCTAGGATCACTACTGATTTCATCAGGCTCAGCCTGTGTATCACTAATTTCCCGGTGCCAAAAAGATAGTTAGAATGACATTACTCCTTTTTATACTGGTCTGAAAGCTGCATCCAGGCAGGAGTGCCCTACTTTCCTCATCTGACTGAAGAAAAACTTGCTAATTTAGTTAATATAACTTTACGTTTCTTTGGAGTAAATCTAAATGAAGTGCTTTGAGGGAGGTAGGTGAACCTTCTGTTTAGTGCCATGCTGCTGGATCTGTGAGGGAGTTAGTACACCTGTATTGCCAGGTTGTACATGCAGGGCTTTTTATTCAGTTCTCCAGAGAGCTACACATTTCACTGCCTGATTAAAAAAGAAGCTGTTAGCACATGTCACATTCCAACCAGGTGTAATTCACTAGGGAAAAGCCTGAGCAGTTACAGGTAGGAATTCATTACAGGCATAAACTGGATAAAAGAACAAAGAGGCGTGTAGCAAAGGGACACAAGACCATTGCCACATCTGAAAAACCTGGTGGCCCTCTATGAGCAGGGCACAACTTCAATAGACCAGGGAAGAGCAACCAAAGTCATTTAACTTGGCCTTGAGCAAAGCCTTTGACACTGTCCCGCATGACATTCAGGTCTCCAAACAGATAAAATATGAGTTTGATGGAAGGACAATTCAGTGGATAAAGAAGTGGCTTGATGACCACACCCAAAGAGTGGATGTCAATGGGTCCATGGTTGCCACGCCTGAAAACAGGCAACAGTCCATGTCCAAGTGGAGGCAAGTGACAAGTGGAGTCTCTCAAGGATGAGTACTGGCTCCAGTCTTTCTTAACATCTTTGTCAGTGACATGGACAGTGGCATTGAGTGCACCCTCAGCAAGTTAGCCAATGACACCAAGCTGTGGGCTGCCTGACACGCTGGAGGAAAGGGATGCCATCCAGAGGGACCTTGACAGGCTGGAGATGTGGGTCCATGCCAACCTCATGAAGTTCAACAAGACCAAGTGTAAGACCATCTGAGTTGGAGCAATCCCAAGCACCAATATAGACTGGGCAGTGACTGGCTCGAGAGCAGCCCTGAAGAAAAGGACTTGGGGGTACCGGTGGACAGGAAGCTCAACATGAGCCGTCAGTGTGCACTTGCAGCCCAGAAAGCCAATTGTATCCTGGGCTATATCAAGAGAAGCATGACCAGCAGGTCAAGGAAGGTGATTCTCCCCCTCTACTCCACTGTTGTGATATTCCTCCTGGAGTACTGCATCCAGTTCTGGAGCCCCTATTACAAGAAAGACATGGATGTGCTGGAATATGTCCAGAGAAGGGCCACAAGGATGACCAGAGGGCTGGAGCACCTCTCCTATGAAGACAGACAGAGTTGGGGTTGTTCAGTCTGGATAAAAGAAGGCTCTTGGGAGACCTTATTGTGGTCTTCAAGTGTCTCAAGGCGGCCTACAAGAAAGCTGGAGAGGGACTTTTTAGGATGTTGGGGAGTGGTAGGACTAGAGGGAATAGATTAAAACTAGAGATGGATTGATTCAGATTGGATGTTAGGACAAAGTTCTTCACCATGAGGGTTGTGAGACACTGGAACAGGTTGCCCAGAGAGGTGGTGGAAGCCCCATCCCTGGCAGTTTTTAAGGCTGGGCTGAATGGGGCTCTGAGCAACCTGATCTGGTGTGAGGTGTCCCTGCCATTGGCAGGGGGATTGGAACTGGATGATCTTTAAGGTCCCTTCCAACCCTGATGATCCTATGATTCTTATACAGGAGGTTATAAATAAAGATTAATGAACTTGTGAGGAGGGGGAATAAGCCGTTGATCACACTCTTTATTGCTGTAACAGCAAGGAAAGACCTCAAATTCTTCTCCCTTTCCCCTTACTTATTATACATGGCTCATAAAGATATGGTGATAATTTTTTAAATCTCATAGTGATATTTATCACAGATAGATTCAAATCTGACCCAGTCAACTTCTTGAAAGCACTTAGAATCATTAAACTTCATTTTATGATGACTGGAAATTCTATCTTGTAGCTGGGGACCTACTTAGGTGTTGGCATAGTAAATATCAAGGTATGCATTCATTTTGACATTAAAGTTGGCTCAGAAGGATTAATTGCTCTCAGGGGTGCTCAGTTCTTCCACATTAGGGAAGCTTTAGTTTGAAACTGCAATTTCATCCATTAAACGCTCTGGTCTGAATTCAATCATGTCATCACCCTCCACTGTATTTTAGAAGTGCCTTTACAATAGACAGTGGTGTTTGGGGTAGAACCAACACAGAGTTTTGTTACCTCAGGACAATTATCTTTCTATTGTCATATGTATAAACTATATATATATATTGAGCACACAGCACAACCTTCTAACTGCTAGTCATCAGGCAACAGTTCCAAGAGACACTTACACTGTAAATTTCCCTGAGTTCAAGTAGGATGATAGAGCTTCTCATGCACCCTCACAGGTAGCATCTTAAGCATGTAAAATCATGTCCTTTTATAGGTAATGTGTTGAAACCGTAACTGGATACAGCTGGAATCAATGCTGGACTTATGTTTTATTTCATTATGGCTTCAAATAGGTGGTTTATACTCATCTGTTTAACTTGCAGCAGTGCAGAGGAGGAAAATTGTTCATGCTGCCACACACCAGTATCAGCTAGGCAGTGGCAACAGAGGTGAGTCTTCGGTGTCTCAGAAGCGACCTCCTAGCCGAGTTCCTCCTTTTCATCTTCTGCAGATGAAACATGTTTGACTTTCCACCACTAGGAAAAAAAAAAAAAGACATGTTTGCAGAACAAACTCTGTTGGGAAGGACTATTGGTGCTGTTTCTCTGCTGAAACCACTGTGATTTTAAATTAAACTAATTGCACTTTAACAGAGTAGGAAAAAAAAGCCAAAACAAACCAAACCAGAAAAACTAGTCTCAGCTGGGAAATAAGGAGCTCACTAGAGAAATGTATTCTAATTTGGGCTCAAAGCCAAATCACACTCTGTGTTTTGAGTGCTATGATATTGCTGCTTGCATGGGCTCTTTTTGGTCCAAGCTCTTGAATAGTGTCACATTTTTGACTTCAGAAATGAGCAGAATGAGCTCAAAAGTGAGCTGTGTGAGAGGGTCATATTTCTAGGATGAGGTTGCAACTGAGCTTATCTTGCGTGAGTGTTCCAAATGCAACGTTATAAAAAAAAAAGACAGACATCATCTTTTTCTTTGGATTTTTTTTTATTTGTTTGTTTGTTTAAATGGCCATACATGCATTCTTTGAGACCCCAGGTGTTGAGCATATCCATTAAATATGCTCTTAACAAGACATAATCATGTTTGCTGCACTACAGCAGAACAGAGGAACATCAAATTCTGAATCAGCCCTGAGTGGGAAACAGGACTTGCTCAGAGTACTGCAATTCTGGATATGTGCAGAAAAACAGTAAATAAGTATAACAAAAAAAGGGAGGTATCTAGTATGTTTTGCCTCTATGTTGAGCTGCAGCTGACAAAGTCTGATAAAACGTTTCAATTAAATACAAGTTATTTTGAATGCAAAATATGTTAGCGATATTACTCCCCCATAGAATTTCCTAGGCAGAAAAAAACATTTCTGCCTCTGGAATTAGCAATCCAATAGTGAAATCATATAAATAGTTCAGTGATTGTTATGTCCTTGCAGGTTGCCACAACAATTAATTTCTAATTTGTGATAACCTTTTTTCTTTTTTTTTTTAAATTGTGCCTCTTCCTTAGTTAGTCAGCAGAGTTTATGTTGAGGCACCAGGACTGACTCAGAGGGTTTGCTCATCCTGTTCAGAAACAGTGAGGCAGTTCAAGAACTGGGATGCACGAACTCTAATATTTCATTTATTTATTTCACCAACAAACTTGCCAATTAGGTTATCAGTCTCATAAATCCAGATTCATCTCACCTTATTCAGGCATTCAATCAGCAATGGGTCTCCAGAGGACAATTCAAAGTGCAGTTGAGTTGATTTGTTTCCAGTGATGTCCATCTTCCCCCGTTGATTTGAGGAAATATGTAAGGCAATCAAACTCTTAACTAAAACACTTCAAGTACCTAAAGCCAGCTGAGATGGATTAGCATCTAAATCATACATGTTATCAATTACTTGAAATTCTTAGGCAATGACAGCATGCTACATAACACAATGGGCACACATAGAAATTCATTTCCTATAACAAATAGTAGACAAGCTCTCAGGGAGAAGATTTATAGGATTTAGTAGAAAACTTTATAAGTGATGAGGCAGTATTTATATGAATAAGGGTTTGGCAAGCTTTGAAATAGATGAAAATTTATTGTTAGAATTTGAATAGAGTGCCTATCTCACTACCGCTGATCATTATTCCTAGGAATAAAGCACAGCATGGAAGAAGTCAGGGGCAGAAGAAGCAACAAGCAAATTATAACAGTTAGGCTACTGCCATTAGCTTGAGACCAAAATGGATCAGAGAGAAAAGAGAAAGAGAGGTTCTGAAGAGAAATGCATCAAATACAATGGGATGCAAAATGAAGTTTTAGATGAGTATTATAGCAAATAAGGGATTATTTTTAAGGATTGGAAATGTCTGAATGCTGAGATGGAAAGTGATTCTCTCTAATTGTGACATTTGTGTCTTCATATTATCCACATTCACTAAGTTGGAACAATTAAGCCCTCTCATTTTTCATGACTCTCTTAATATCAATACATAAACTTTTATCATGAATTTGGTCCATCTTCTTGTATTTGTAGATAAATGAAATTTAAATGTTTGAAACAAAAGGAATGTTCCTAAGCATGAACTGCTCTACTTTCAGATTATGCTAGCGGTGATTTATGCTGCTATCCTTGGTTCTCTTGTACTGTACTCTTGGGATTGCTGGAAAATTGTAAAGGGATGAATGAACACTACTTTGATAAAAAGGTGAAAGGCATATCTCTCACAACCTGTTTTTTGATCAGATAATTTGTGAAAAGTGTACAAAGTTGTAAATGTTCTAGGTAGATAGATTTTTTTTTCGTTTAAAGTTAAGAACAACTTGTTTCTATGTAATTATGTGTAAATGGCAAAAATATCAATTCCTCTGAAAGAAAGCACGCACCACGCAGTGTAATGTATTCAGGTGGGAATTGAATGAGGTCATTAAGGGGCAGACATATAAAAGCAGTACTTCTGCTGAACCTCTGTTTCCAAGAACTTCTCTGATATGCATTTCTATCCAATGGAGGAATCCTAGAATATAAGGAAAGACATGGCAACTGTAAGTGAGTGAGGTGAAAGTTGTAACAAGGTTAATGTGTGTGTAAGTGACAGAAGTCTTCTGGCTGTTTTCTCTCCTGGTTTCTGTTCAAATCAGTTTCTGTTCTGTTCCGTTTCCTTTTCAGAGTTTTAGATAAGAATTGTTATAAGGAAAAGTAAAATGGACTGTCAAAGAGCACCCATTGGCATGGAACATTCATCCACTGAGATTTTATTTTCATCAATAATGTTCTTGGAAAATATTGTGACCCAGAAATTAAATCCATGCAAGCAAATCAGACAATGCCCTGGATCTGGTTATTTGTGTTGGGAAACTCTTGTTTATATGGCCTAAAAAGCATTACGTGATAATTGTTCATCCAATTTAGCAAATAAAATGCACAGAAAAGATATATACTGATTCTATTTGGATGAAAACTGAGCCCCAAATAAACCCATATTGTCCCATTTGATTTTGTTATACATTTAATTTGTATAGTTAGGCAGCACAGCTGCACAGAAAGTTGGTCAAATTCATATGTCTATCTACTTGAATTTTAAAAATCTAAAAATGGGAAATAAAAAATAATTATTGAAGTTCTTCTGCAAAATTTTCTAACAGTGTAATGGGTCCTGAAATTCTGAAACAACAGTCCCAGTGCAAGCAACTTCTATGCTGTACTGGTGGAAATCTTGTCTGCTGCAAAGATATAGGAAATATCTATTCATTATTTGTCTGTCTCAAGTGGAAAGTACACAATGTTCTCCATTTTACTGTGAGTATATGTAAAGCGTAGACTCCAAGTCTAAAGCTTTTGATCCCATGATACATTTTAAACCTTCACTAAAAAGGGAAATATCAGTGGAGTCAGCTAAAGCAATGAATTCCCAGTTAGCTTACTAATCTCTGTGGACAATAAATATACTATATGAGTGAAGGGAATGAGAAACTTATGCTTCCCTGATATACATATTCCCCATATCAATATGGTTTTTTACATAGTACCATTAATTTCCTCTTAAAAACTTTTCATGCTACTTATTGGTCTCAGTGGAAAATAGTCTTGTAAAATCTCTTCATTTCAAAAAAAAAAAGGTCCTGGTCTGAACTGTGATTAAAGTAAGGTTGTTTTCTTTATTGACAATGGGGAGAAAATGAGAGAGCATGCCAAAATCTTCTTTCATGTAGAAGTAACATCAGTTGGCTTAAGGGAATCACATCTCCAAAAAGTGTTCCAAAACGTGGATAGGTTTTTATGTTGTGAGCTGTGTAATTCAATTTTTTAGTTATGAAAATTGTCCCAGTGGACGGATTTGGAAAGACCACACACTGGCAAAAAGTTTCAGTTCCAATAAATCACTATTTTCTGGAAAAAAAAACAAAACCAAAACCAAACTTTTAAAAACTGTATTATGAGTAAATGCATCTTAAAATTCAAGATTAACCACATACTTTAATTACATACTTTGATATATAATTTATACATGATGTGAGTCCATGTAATCACACCAATCTCTTCTAGTGTTTGAAGATCAAAAACAAATTGAACTTTGTCCAGCTTTTGGTAAAATCAGTTAAATCAATGCAGACTTTAATTTGATCTATTATATCTGCTGAAATTTAATATTTCATTTAGAAATAAAAGGGTACATGTGGCATTTAAAACTTTTCTTATAACTATCGAAGGAAATGTCATAGTGTATGAGAATTCACTTAAACAGTTTGTAGGAATTAATAAGCCTGGATTTTGGCTAACTCCACTATACCTAGAAATCAGTTTCTGACTCCAGGAACTAGTGCATAACCAGTTAAAGTGGAAAAGAAAACCCTTGTGGTCCTCTAAAATGGGAAAATATATAGGAAATGTAGTAGAGCTGTGTGTAGACTTTATTATTCCATGTACTGCAGAAGTAAATGAGGAGCTGGAAGGACAGCCCCTGTTCTTAGTAGTGTACTGACTGGTAGGAGTCAACTGGGGAAAGACTGATTTGGATAAATGATGCTGATACATTCTGTTTGTCTATCTTTTGGGATCCAGTTTTGTCAAGCTATGTGTAAATATTAAGTACATCCAAAATGTCAAGCGTGCCTTTTTTGAAACTGAGGTAAAAGGTAAAGTGAGATAAAAGTTCAAAAGCTGTATTTTAATAATTACTAATGTTTTCTTCCTGAAATATTGCTATCTTCAGCTCTACTATTACTTAAAATATTTAAGCTCCCTCCTCCCTAATTAATATGAAAAGATGTCAAATCAGTCAGGTTTTATAAAGGTTATGTTTTAGATGCATTCTTAAATTTTGTAGTATCATTGTTTGACACTTTTGGAGTACATCACTCCATCGCTCCAGTTTTGTGTTAAGTGCTCTGGAACCTTAGTTCACATTCACCATATATTCACAATTATATTAAACCAGAAAGAATGTGTTGATCATTTTACATTAAATAGTAGAAAAAAGCCAGGTGTTTATTCCTCATCCATTATGTAAACTCAGAAGAGGACATGCTGCTCCTGTCTCATCAAATACATCATTTCCAAGAACTCTTTCACTTTAAATTCAGGGAAAGCACTGAGAATGTCAAAACTCTTCAGCTTGCATATTTTCTTGGACCCTTGTTTACTGAAGGAATACTATTATCATTCAGGGGTTTTGTTTGATTTTGAGATTTTATTAGTTAGTGTTTAGGAAGCCTGTAAAAGTGCCACTGTGTTGTTTAGTTTGTATCTATGACTGTCTGAGATCCAGGTGCTCAGTGTGTAGTCCTTTCTTTGCCTGGTTTTTGCAACCCTCTTTTCTATTCCCTCTCTTCTACTCCCTTTCCCATTTTCACTGTCCTATAGCACAGCAAAAAGGGTAAAGAAGGTTAACCTATCATCTTTATCTTTAGCTCTGATTCTTTCTTGGAAATTGCTTAGCCCTCTCTGTGCTATCAGGATATGAAGCTCTCAGACTTTTCCAATTATTTTTGTCTTTTATTTTTAGGTTGTTGTTGGGTTTTGTGTTGTTTTTTTTTCCCATTGATGTTACAAAAATATTACAAAGCAAAATTGGTATAGAAATGCAAGAGATACTCTGGTATTCCCTTAAAAAAAATATATATATATTTTAAATGGTCATAATTTATACATGGTTTTTTGCAAACTTTTTATTACAGCACATCATAACAAGAAGGTCTTTAACTAGTATTTTATAGGGTTTTTAAACTTCTAGGGAAAGGAACTGAAGAAAAGTCTATTAAAAAGTCTTTTTCTGTCTATCATTTTCAGAAATGTAATCAGCCAGATTTTTATCTCTACCAAGATCATGCTCTAATTCTAATATTACCATCATAAAATACAAGTAATTTTTATTTCTAGTAAAAGAGGGTGCAGAAACCTCCAAGTTTACTGGAAGAAATTTTTTAGCGTTCTGGATTGTTTTCTGACATTATTAATAGGATGCCTCAGGAATCTCAGTGTAGCTGTTGGGCTTTCAGCTGATTATCAGCTCACCTGGAAAATCAGTAATTGCAGAACACACTTCACAGAGAATTAATAGAGATGCTAATGGTGATGGTGCCAGTTATCCACTGTAAACATAATGTATTTAAATGAAACTGTTACTGATAAGGAATTAATGTGCATAACTGTCAGCCAGTTTCTTAGATTTAAATAATGCAGTGTTTTTATCCTTAAAAGCAATATCTGTGTTTGTGAAAGATCTGAGATTGACAGGCACTAGAAAATGAAATCCTCTGTTTATCCATTGAACATGCACTGCAACCCAGGAAGGCTCTGACTCTCCCATGCACAGGCTGCCAAGGTGCCTCACTCCTTTCCTGGAAGACCTGCTATGCCTAATGAAAAACAAATCCTTTTGCATATAGTTGCAGGTGAAAGAGCTGATGAGTAATCACTGTCATGTTCTTGCTATGTGTCTGAGCTGAGTCCAAATATGTTCTTTATTATATTTATTATTATTCACCATTTCCCAAACTAATCAGTGGTCTGGCTCAGGCACACTTGATTAGTGTGAAGGTAGTCTGCATTAATATTGCAGGATACCATCACAGCACACTCTGGAGTAGTTTAACCACTATACTGCAGTTGTTTTGCATCAATTGGAGAACGTAAAGATAACACAAAACCCACTTTGTTCTTCCCTTTGTACGTGTAAGCACAAACTCAAGTATGAGAAACCAGAAATATAAAGGACATCTCAGTGCCTTACAACCAGTTGCATGTCTTGAGTACAGTGTGCAGGCTGTACTCTGCCTCTCGGGGTGGAGGCATTAATTCAAGCATAAATAAAGTATGTCTCATCTTGTCACAAAGGTTCAGCTCAACTCTCTGGGTTGCAGGTGTGGGTCTTGTTAGGGTCAATGGGAATTGAAAACTGGATTTTTAGTCTCTGGATTTACATCTCAAATGCTAAAACAAATACATTTTGCTTTAATTACTTAAATATTTAAATGTATTGTGTGGAATATGCACAAAATAAGGAAAAAAATCCTCTCTCACTGAAATTTTAGGTGGAGAAATTCAGACTTGGAAAAATATATGCATTTTTATCAGAGAATGTCCATAAGACACAATCAAGATCATCTGCTGAGTCTTAGATTATCTTTCATCAGCAGTATAAGATTTTTCTTCAAGAATTTAAAAGCACAATAGAGTTTAGATCATTGAAGTCCTATAACTTCTCTTTTGATCAAGAACATTGAAGTCTTAATTACATGAAACACTCTCATACAGCCTTTAAACAGTTACAAAATGTAAAAATACTTTATGTAGAAGATTTATGCTATATGTTATATTTTCTAATATCCAGAAAATAACTAATCTTTTAAAAAAAAAAAAATAAATTAGGGACTGCTTAATACTAGAATACAAAACCTCATCTGTATTATTAATGCTGTCAATGTGTATTGATATTATAATAAATTTCATTAAAGAGAAATATACAAAGAATATAACATTTTTTCAGATATATCTTGTTCTATACATGGTTAACCCGCAATCTAATTAATTTCCTTGGTGTCTTTCTTTGGTATCCTTAACGAAGATATCACTGGAGTTTATTTCTTTACATTCAGGTTCATTCTCATTCTACTCTTTTAAGAAATCTCACCACAGTATGATGAGTCCAGGTCTCAAGACTTTTAAACAGGTATGGCCCTGTTTCTTTGCTCCTTTAAAAGTTGTTACTGCTCTGCAGCAAGGCAAAATAACTTTGTACATTGTCAGGAGCTTAGCACATTAGTGGGACATTCATGATTTCATTAATATGGACCAAATCACGTCCACATTTTAGCAAATGTTAAAACCATTGCATAAAATGGAATAGGAATATGTTGTGGCTACTGGAGGTTAAAGAGTTTCCATTATGTTATGTAACAACAGCACATGGTTGTTTTTTTATTGTTGTTATTTTGTTTGGTTTTTTTTCTTTTTTTTTGTTTGTTTGTTTTTTGATGTTTGGGGTTTTTTTTTTGTTTAGTTTGGGTTTCTTTGTTGTTTTAGGTTTGTTTTTTGGTTAGTTTGGTTTGATTGATTTGTTTGTTTGATTTTTTGTTTTGTTTTGTTTGTTGGGTTTTTGTTTGGTTTGTTTATTTTTTGTTTTCTTTGTCTCTTTTTTCTTTTTCCCTAGGTTATAAAACCTTAGCTGTTAAGTAACAACTGTCAGTGTTCACTAATCCAGCTCTGCAGCTCTATGCCTAGAATGTAACATCCCAAAGTGACCCAAGCTCCAGCTAGATGTGACTGCCTTTTCACACCCAATTACCCTTAGCATTTGTAGCTGCATTCCAAAGCCTGTATTTGAGGATACCCGGACAGACATTTCTGTTCATACCAGTTCTTGTTTCTTGCTCTTTCTTCTCCTATTCAATACTATTTGTTTTAAAAATGTATCTAAGATTAGGTTTCTGAGATAAGGCAATTCCTATTCATACAGGAACAACTTTGGGATCAATAAGAAAAGTGAGCACTGTCTTTTACACTGATAGGAATAAACACCCCTCAATAAGTAAACAAAAGAAACAAGACAACAGCTAAAGCTAAGAGAGTATCTCTCCCTTTGAAACTGAGAAACAAATTCAGTCAAAAGCCATCTAAATATGCTTTGAATGTTTTTATTTTCATTTCATTTAGAGGGAAAAGATAATCTTGGATATGAATATCTTTGAATACCAGGGGAATGGATCTTTCTTTTTCATGTAAGGTTCAAGCTTCATGTAAGCCTCTCATGAAAGTTCAGTCTGATTCTCAGACTATCTCTGGTCTGACTTTGATCCTATACCATAGATTGATGTAATGCAGAAGCAAACTTTATTTCTACAGCCTACCTTTAGTCTCCATTAATATATGTAAATAATTTTTTTTTAACAAGGGAAGCTTCTGGGTTGATGTGTCTGCAAATAATGACATTGGTGAACAAGTTCTTACCTGTATTTGTACAGAAATGAACAAGAGTGACAGCACTCAAAGTACTGCCAAGAGCCATGTTCATCTCTTTACTTATCTCCTTGAGAAAGATTAACATTGATCTTTTGAATGAACAAATGAATGAAAGGATCCATCAGTGCAGAAGCAGCTTTCAGGAAGATGTGACACTTGAGGCAGTTTGGTTATCAGCTACTCCAGGGCACCAAGGTAGATATTTCTGGTTCAGTTTTCACAGAAGAATCTCTTAGCTATGTACATAAATAAGCAATTATAAAACTAGACAAAGAATATGCCATAAAATTTAAGAACATGCAATTGAGTTATTTTTAGTGATTACTCTTCTTTCAAATAGCCCTAAAGTAAGATATGAATGCATACATTTACAGAACAACACAAAATGTCATTTTAGATTTTTTATAATATTTTACTAATTTAATTGTTTAGAGTGCTCTGAAATGCAAAGCAAAATAAAATGCTTTTAAAATACTGCAGCAGAATGCCCTTCCTCACTGACTATTTCTATATTAATTTTATTCATAAATGAAAAATGAAGACTTGGAAATGATCTGTAACACTTAGTCTGTAACAAGACTTCATAACAAGAAGCCCCTTTATCTTCTGTGTTATCTTTTGTTGTGACATTAATGATACTCGCATGAAATGATCTTAATTGTCAGGAAAAATATTCTGAAAGCAGCTGTTCCTCAAGACTCATCTCTAAATAATATCCTCAAAACATCATAGCATCCAAATGTTTCCTCTGTTTAGCATTTATCAGTGAACTCTTTGAATACATATTTTTCATCTGTGGTGCAATTATTATTTTTTATTTATTTATTTTATTATTTTGTATTATTTTTAAGACAAGTTATTTAAAGCTGTCAAGGACCAATTTTTATCAAAAACGATTTGCACATTCTTACTTTTCCATGGCGACTAACCCATTTGAAGTCTGTCTTTATTTACAGCATTACAGCCCTCCGAACTCTCTGTGTTAGGGCAGCATCTAGCATAAAGGTCTCTATCATAATAATATGCCAGGATCCCCACAGAAATCCATAAAAGGCATTTATAATGCTGATAGCCAGACTCTGCCAGACTTTGACCAGCCACTGGTGCACGGTGATGTTTACTAAAAGAAAACCAGTGATCTGGGGGAGTGCCACTGATGAGAGAATGAGGTTGGCTCAGCCCAGAGAAGGAAAAGCTGACAGAGAGTCTGTCTTTCTTGCCCACTGCTACTGATGCCCAAGCAGCATTTGTGGGCTTCTAAAGGAGCAGACATGGGAAGGAAATGGGTAGCAAGAGAATCACCTCTATTTCAACCTTACATCCTATATTCCATATTAAAAATTATGGGAAGTATAGCAAGAAGTCTGATATGTTTTTTAATGCATATGTTTCTGAAGTAAGGAAACCCTTTTCATGAAGCATGTAGCAGACCATGCAGTTAGAGAGATGGAAATCACTTCCACTTAACTCTGTTCTAATAGGGAGCCAGGTCAACTGGGGGCAAAAATACAGAGAGATAAATAAACACCCATTTTTTGAGAGATATCTTGTCCTAAGAGGGCCCTATCATTTCAGAATGAGGATGCAGGAGGGAGAAGACATACTCTGATGCATATGGAAAAGTCCTATCTTCATCTACACGTGTCAAGAAAACCCGTGCAAAATATGAAGAATGGGTTTTCTCAGGCTTGCGTTTTGGCACTGGAATTTCTTGATCTGGAATGATGAAAATTATACACTTCAAAATAAATAACCAAAATAATAAAAATCGATACATATAGATGTCTGGGGTTTATTACATGGCTTTTATTATACAAAATTCTGAAAGGGCTAGATCTTTGTCATTCATATGGATGAATGGTAACAAAAAACCTAAAGGATTAGCTGGAGTGGAAACACTGATGATAAATATGTTATTTACAGTTCTACCTTTTATCAGTGCACTGAGCTGTAGCAGCTTAAACTGCTTATGGACAAATATGTGCAAAGAAACTTCAAAGGTTAATTTAAACAGTTCAATGCCCTGAAAAGTGCAGTAGCTTATCTACAGTGAAAACATGGTACCTACAGTGTGTTACTGAGGTTAGGGGTGATGCTTTTCCCTTTCCATCAGTGTGGCATAATGCATCATCCTTCTTGTCAGTACTCATATTGTACTAAAAAGTCTTTATTAAAATTATGATGTTGTTGTTTACTTCTTATGGTATTTGACAAGCATTTTTGGTATAAGTTTCACTGTTTATGTGCAATTTACATTCATAAATTTGATGCCAAATCAAATGTTATCCTTAGAAATGTGAATATTCTGATTGCTCTTGGTAGTAAAAAGTTAATTCTGTGGCAGAAATATATAAAATTGAACTTAAAATTGACCAAGTGATCTTCCCTGATTTCACACATCTGTTTGTGAGTGGTAACTCCTCTGGTATGACTTTTTAACTAAACCCCAGCTGTTATATAGCTCTCCTTGAGAGCTATATATGCTCATCTTATATGATTGCAGTCCTTCCAACTTCCCAGAAATTTCTTTGAAAGGTTAGCATCATGTTTGCTTACTTCCATTCATCATGTGTCAAGGAAGTTTTAGGTGAGAGATTATGCCCTACTGTTGGTAGTTCAACTGTTCCATCCTTCAAATCTCTGTGAATACCTTGATGAATTCTCTCTGAGTTTGTTGAATTACTGGAGTTCCTTTGGTCTACTTGGACCATACTCACTTCGGCTGTTACCTCAACTTCAGAGAAATTCAAAGCTCAGTCCCAAGGATTCTCATGTGGGAATCTACTCAATTTCTTCTGCAGCAAAAAATAATGCAAAAAATTCATTTTGTTTCTTTGCAATGCTTTTGTAATCTCTGAGTGTTCCTTTTATGCCTTTCTTGTCATCGCTATTCAGCTAAACAAAGAAACTTGATCATGTTTAAGCCATTAGTGTCTGATTGGTTTTGACAGTTAGGCAACTAGCAAGTCCCACAGTTTCAGGCACTATTTGGGAAGTAACACATGACTTGAACTCTAGTCCACAGTTTGGATGCAGATACCCTGCTATAAATGTTAAGATAATGTATAGGTATGATCATTCTATACCAGTAAGGTAAAGGACCATGGAATGTGTCCTGGTGAAGCTTTGTTTAGCAAAAGACATACAGACTGGTGCTGTGCTCTATAGTCCTGTGTTAGTCAGGAGAGATCTGTGCAGTTTGTGTATGATCTCTGATGTTAAGCTTTTGTCCTTCATCTTCTTCTGAATAATCGATGAAAGACAACTGTCTGTAGTTTTCACCCTGGCAAAGCATTTTCTTCTTGCACCCTTCAGTCAGCTTGGTATGATTAATGTGACGGTCTTCCTAGTTTCAAAATTTGTAAGACAGAAATTAAATTAGGATAACAGAAACACAGATTTTATTTTATTTTTTCTAAGCAAGAACAAAAAAAGCTGCAACATGATTATAAATATGGCTTAAAGAACATATTTCATTGTGAAATAGACTCCCAGGACAGGATACAGGTGCCTAGATGTCAGCATCTAGGGATATCTGAGATGCTTTCCGGTATCTTACCTGATCTCCATCAACCACTCAAGGATAAAAATGGTGTCTTGTAGATACTTTGTCATATCTGACAGCCTAATGACAATGTGTCTCAGGTTCCTTAGAGCGTCTGAAATAGCACTCAGTACCTATGTTTTAGTCAACTGAATTAAGGTTCTTGTTAGCTGAATTTATCTCTAGGCTCCACTGACTGTACTGATTCAATTTAATGTCTATAACGGAAGCTTAGACACCTACCTTATACATTCCCTCAGAAAGGGTATTTAGGCAGCTTCTATAGACAAAAATAATTTGATTTAAATGTTATTTGAATAAAATGAATTGAAGATACACTAAGATGACACAGAAATTAAAAAGGCAGCAAGATACTTATAGTTTGTTTAGCAAGTTTACACATAAAAGGGTAAAAGGAGGACACTTGGAGGGTCAAGCATAGCAAAGTGTGTTAGAGTTGTCTTAAATATGTTGGTTCTGTGAGAAGAAATGCACTGATTAAAAAATAAAGGCTGCATTCACATTCTATCTGTGGTGCCTTTAATACTTCTGGCTGCATAGAGGGACCTAAAGCAGGTATGATAACCCCACCTTGTTGCAGCAATGCAAAAAGACCTCAGTATAACTAAGAATCCAATCTCAGCTAGGTAACTGACACCGAGTTCATGTTTATTCTGTCTCAAGAAAAGTTACCTGGCAGAGAAAAAAAACAAACAGAACACCACAAAACCCTCAAGGTCTTTATAGCAGCCATTAATAAAAGCTTCATTTGGGATACAAGAATTATCTTGGATATGTATCAGCTTGTTCAATGTCATCAGTAATCAACATTTTGCAGAATGATTTCTGCATACGTGCTCTATCCTGTGTAGCAGAAGAAATAATGAAGATCCTCATTAATATCTCTTCACAGCCCATTCCTACAGTCACCTCAGTTGATAACTAAAAGTCAGCTTCTGATTTTGATCTCGCATATGTATGACAGTAAAATATGAAGAAACAGACATTTGATAAAGAAAATATATTGTCAACTTACAACTTGGACATATGTGGAAGCAATTCTTTCATGTAAAGTTGTTTCATTTAAGTTCAGCTCATGTAAATAATATAGTTTATTTTGTTCCAAAGGGTGTGAAGACTGCTGTGATCCTGTAGCCATGTGGCTGTGCTGTATTTTCTCATTATTACGTTACATCTCAGTAACATTATTATATTTGGAACATCCCACTTGCAGCACAGAGTTGGCCCCAGTCTTTGGTACATTATTGTATCTATTCAACTACCAAGTGTGTTGTGATCAGAAGGACACTTAGGTGATTGGAGAAGCAGTTAGCACAGAAATAGAGGCTAAGAAAGAACTAACATTTTAAAAGCATATGGCACAAACTTCTGATAGCTTCTCTATTTCAAACACTCTACAGTCATCAAAAGCCTTTCTGCTATAATAACCTGAATCCATTGAACAATTTCTGCTAGCTACATTCAGCACCAATATATTCATTTCAGACCTTCTGACTCTGACCTTTTCTATGCTAACTTTGGTAAAATGCAGCTATATTCCCCTTGAGTTATTCCTGGATCACATCAAAGGAAATGGTAGGAGAAGCAAGCACTGGAATACTCACTTTGAATACTCCATTTTAGTTCAAAGTTTTTTCTACCAAGTCCTGAAGTGTAGGTTTTAATGCATTTAAAATCCAGGTATAGCTTGAATGAAAGATTGTTATTGATGTACTTTAAAAAAATGCAAAAATCTGTGATCTAAGAAAATGGAGGGAGGTAGGCCAGATGGAAAGATTTTAGTTTGATTCATCTCTTTTATAGGAAAAATTGCTGACAGAATAGAGTTTTGCCTAGGGATGAATGAGCACACAGGAAGGGAAGGAGGAAGACTCCAGACCACGACCCCTCTTTCTACTTCTGCTCTCTATCTGAACAGAGTGCATTCATCAGGAGCTGTCATGCTGATGAAAATTGAGCGGAGTCGGAGGGACATCTACATCAAGCTGTAGCAACACAGAAGCAAAATGCTTTGAAAATTCTTTTTGACTGTACATTGGCTTGTGCATTGTCTGTCCAAT
This sequence comes from Chloroceryle amazona, assembly GCA_027560015.1. NCBI lineage: Eukaryota > Metazoa > Chordata > Aves > Coraciiformes > Cerylidae > Chloroceryle > Chloroceryle amazona. The sequence goes on from JANHFX010029630.1 coordinate 35,086, forward strand.
GCTGTCTGAAAGTAAAATGTATGGCTGTGGCGTTAAGGGTAGGCAAACAAGGAAATAATCAAAGGTTTGAGAATGTCTTTTGCAAAGTTCCCGAAACTAAGTGCAAAGCCATTTTCAGAGCTTGCTTACTAATAAGTGTTATGTTTTGAAATGATAATGTCTGGAATTTCTTCTAAGGAAGGAACATTTCCTCGCTTCCACCTGGAAGCAAAATCATCAGCTACACAGCAGCATGGGCTCCTTGCTCAGAAGAAGCAGGGAGCAGTGCTTTTGTGTAGTGTCAGCTAAAATTGTTCTGCAGTCCCATCTGTTATACCTCATCACAGTTTGCTCATTTATTTATATATTTATTTATTGTTATCTCTAAAGAATTGTTAGAGGAGATGTATTTAAAGGCATGACAGAGTACCAATATCTATAAATTACTAGCTCATCAAAGACCACCTGATTTTTATGGTATTGCTTTCTCAGGTGCTACTTACATGACCCAGAGAAAACACATTCAGAGTTATGAAAATAATTATTTGTGTTAAGAGAATGTATATTTTAGCATTATAAAACTGCTTGGGCTTTGTCTTAGATTTATTTTTTAATGTTACTTCCAGAGGCTCAATTTTCAACATGGGTCAGATTTTAGTACACGGCTTTCTTGTTTATCAGAATCTCACAAACTGCATTTCCTTTATAGGCTTATATGGGACTTATAAAGGCTATAGGGGACATATAAAAGGCTATAGGGGACTTGGGTTCACAGTACCCCTGAAGATAAATCTACAAAGGAACTTCAGCATTACAAAGCTCAGCGCTGAAATGCTTAACTCTTGGATGTCCTGCTTTGTGGAAACCATGATGTATAGCATCCAATGTCTGATATCTACAGGGAAAAGTCTAGGCAAAATAAAAGCAACAGAATGAGTGAATTTTTGCCAGAATTGCTTAGTGCTGCTATTTAAAATTCTTCTGGAGGACAGTCTTCAGACCAGGGAAAAAAATCCCAACAAAACAACAAAAAAACCACAGAAACAAACCTTCCCTCAAGCACAATCTGTATACAGCAGTGGTTAGGGAGTTCATGGGGGATTATAAAAGACCTTTCTATATTATGACCAGACTTTCTGGATAGCTGAAAAGAGTATATGTAAGGAAGTGCTGTAAGTGCAGGGATGCACAGCACTCAATAACTCTTATGGAAATTTTTCTGCTTTGGGTATTCAGTTAATCCCTAGATTGGAGTCTTGAATCTGAGGGTTTTTTTCTCATTTCTCATAGTACTTCTAGACCAAGAGCCTAAGAAGTTGACCTTTCTCTCTGGCTCTATCAGTAATTAAAGAAATTAAGTGAAATAATGTCAAAATGAAAGATGCAAGGTAATTTTATGAGAAAAAAAAAATTAGAAACTTGTTCTGGTATGTGTGTCCAAATCTCTGCTTTGAAACCAGCAGAGAGAAAAGGAGTAAAAACCTACCTGCCAGGTAAGTGCTCTGACAGTTGGGTAAAATGGACACAGATGTGATCCTGGAAGATCAATCATCATGATCCTTTGCAGAAAGTTTAGTCTGAGAAGTATTTTGCAACTCAATTGACCTGGATTCCCAGGGGAATAGGAGAAGGAGAATCCAGAATGAGGATTAATCTCTTCTGTGATTATATCATAGACATAGGCACCAGCTGGACTTGGGGAAGTTGCAAATGGAAGATTACACTGGGGTGTAAATGTTGGAAGTACATTTTTTCCTGTGTCAGATATAGACCCAAACCTCTTTGTTGAATTTAACCTTTTGAGACTAATTCCAGTTATCCTACAAATGTATGCTACTGACTTTAAAAAGCTGGCCTTCCTGGAGAATCCTCTGCTAACATCTCTCTAGTTTAAAAGACACTTCGCTCCTGAGGGAAGGAGAATTTACTTGGTGAGGAGTTAGACACAATTTCTATCACTAGCGTACTCATAAGACCAAAGTACGTACTTGAATTTCTGACTGTGCTGTAATGTTATCTGTGTAGTGAACTTTCTTATTTAACAGTACTTCTACATGATCTGAGGACTAACTCTTGTAGCATGGGTCAAAAGAAGTGACAGGTGCCATCGCAGTTTGCTATTCTTATATATGTACCCTTAGATTAGATTACCACATTCCTCACACCTCAGTATTCAAGCTTAGACAGGATTTCTGAAAGATATGTGTAAAATGTGCAAATCAAAGCCATATGCTGCCAAAAAAAAAAAAAAAGAACAGATATGCTATACCAGGCCTGTACTTAACTGTACAGAATAAATGTATCCATAAGGATCTTCCAACTCTGAAAATATCTGGATAAAGGATGGATAGTCAACATGGTACAGAATGCAACTGATGTTTGCGCTGAGGGTTTGTATCTCTTCTCTGCAGAGGGAGCAAATAATTTCTGATATTCAGTGTGGGGTGGACGATAGGAGAAAATAGAGAGAAGCACAGAGACCACGGAACTTCTGAGAAGATCTGGGAGTGGCCATAGATAGACCACAGGGATTTTCCAAAGGCTACAAAAGGGACTGTGTCAAATCTGTTGCAGCTCAGAAAGCTTCCAAGAATTCCTGGACTGAAAATAAGATTGGAGGAACAGACACAACATTCAAAGACATAGCAGACAGGGAAGATTTCTTTTCATTTTTATTTATATATTTTTACATTTTAATCTGTCCCACTTTGGTCTTCTCTCTTTCAAAAGTCATATATTATGATAGCAATACATAGCTTTCTTGATGTTTTTGGTGTTCACTTACAGTGAACAGAAAATCCCTTCAAAGCTCTGGCATGTTTGAATGTCCTGGCTCTTCATGCTAGAGAGTTGTGAAGTGTTTTTTTCTAGTTACAGAAGTTGAAGCTTCTGAAGAAGACAGATGTTGTCTTTCTCTTTTGCCTGTGGGCTCCTAAATTTCACTCCACTGAATAAAGAATAAGATTCTTATTGCCCATTTGTTTTACAGCCATGAATTCTCTTATGATGTTTGCAGCAAAGCTAAGGGACACTTTGAAGAAACACCTTTGTCTCCTTCCCCTCCCTGCCCATCTCCAGACTCTCATTTTTTTATCAGGTGAAGGCACATAGTGTCTCATACACACTCTATGTCTGGTGCAGACACATGTCTTTCTGAGTTGAAGCGGTTACACATTGTCTCCCATCCCTGCAGTAATTCACCACGGCCTTTGGGATGCTGTTTATTGTGTTACAAGCAATACCAGAGGGCATTGCCATCCTTGGAAGCAGTTCATCTTCTCAGACTGGTAGGAACTGTGTGTGGTGTACCAGGAATAGCCAGTTTTTACCTCTTTATCATATGACCTTGGTCATGAGATACAACCCAGTGATAATTCAGAAAGGCTGTAAAATCAGCTGAAGTTTCCATAAGCAGAATTCATAGCCTGACTCAGCACAGAAGCTATTATTCATTTTAAAGTTCTGCAGGAACGTATTTGCAAAGACTTTTTCATATTTAGTGTTAATTAATGGGTGGCCTTAAGGGAGCAATACACAAGTAGCAGCAGGGTTTGCTTAACTCTTTTTTTCACGCTTCATTTCATTGTTCTGTGGCTAACTTTTGAGAATGATTTCTAACACTATGTTTGTGGCTAATGCAACAAACTTGTAATTTATTTTGCAACATATCAATAAACATGTTTTTATATACCTCTTTTGAAAAGAGGTCGTTTCTTTCCTAGAGACAGGCTGTGCAGGGGAAAAGTTTACTCCTTTCTATAGGTCTCCTATGAAATGTTCAAGCAGAATTATCTGCCAAATAAATTTCAGTCACACACAAATTAATGTATCCTCTGAACTGCAAATTAAACCCGAATTCAAGAGCTCTTTGATAATATCTTTCTGAACTTTAAGGCATGGGTTCCCTTCACTTAATTTTAAGCACTTTGGGGCCTGGTCTGTAGTTGTCTTCTCTTGCTCTCCAGTTAGTGAGAGAAACAAGTATTGTGGGATGTTCAGGAGGGTTTATACAGGCTGGGTTGGCCTCCTGAAGCACACATCTCTGCTGAGCGTGTGAGACCTCTGGTACTCCCAGAGCTCTGCAGAGCTCTGACACCTCAGCTGTCTGTGCTTACAGAGGAGTAAAAATGTGGCATGAGGGAAGGAGAAAAAGCTGCTTTTATTTTATATTCTTCAGTAGTTGCCCGAACCGACTAAAACCTAAGGAAGGTGATAAACCTGCTGTGTAGCTTCCTTGTCTGCTTTCATGTAGTCAGTAAATAAGAGTCATCTCAAGACTTTCCCTGTGAGATGTCCTTAAAAATAGAGATCACTGTTCTCTAACCTTACATTAGTTGGTATCAAACTCCAGAATGGTTTCACAGTAATGTTTGCAGAATAAGTACTTACTGACTAGGAATATCAGGAGTCCAAACACAGCTTATAGATGAAAAACCATCTGTGATATGCTAAAACCCACAGGCTCCACAAGTGCGTGTATTTCTGCCTATCTTGAGAGAAGAAAAAGCTTCAGTAGTTCTGATATTTAATGAGTGACCTTTTGTGTTGGGACAGAGATCAAAAAGAACAAAATTCAAAGGGGATCACAGCCAGAACTGGTCACAATATTATGTTCTTTTTCCACTGGAACATTAAAGAAACAAATAAATAAATGTCAACCATTTCTCAGATGACAGTTTTAGCAACTTATGAGAAACTATCATTCTTCCCCAAGTCCTAAGTAGATTTTAAAGAGATCAAGAAGACCACATAGAAGCATCACTCACTGAACAGCCACACCATTTTAGAGTTACTACTTCAGTTTTGTTCAGCTTGTGCTTCAGATAGCTGTAGGATACACATTACTGAAAAAGAACAGTTGGTCAAAGTAGAAACTATAGTTAGGAGGCAGAAGAGGACATTAGATAAGTAACATCTGCATAGTTATGAAAGTACACACTATGACTTTTTAAGGCTGAGCCAAAAAAAAATAAAAAGAGGAGTCAAAACATGGATATCATAGGGCAAAAATGAACCCAACTCCACAGCATTGTGTTGGCACAAAAAAAACCTATCACTGAGCAGCATGTGAAACAGGACTTAAATCATGACAGAATTCCAGAGGGCACCTTCAGCAGTACAGGGCTTGCTAAAAGCATGCTGGAGCAGTCTGGCTTAGCACTGAGGAAATCCCATCCTCTTACTCAATCTGTGAGAAGCATTTCTGCAGAAAATGGTCTCCTCTTTCTTTCACTGAAGTGGCTGATTATGCCTTACTGCTTAGCTGCACAGAGGAGTTTTTTTGGTAGGCTAGCACCTTTGCACAGAAAAAGGACTGGACAGACAATCTAGCTGTGCTGAGGGTGTATATCACCATGCAAAAATGGACAAGAATGGCTGCATTTTTCACTGTCTTTAATATAGTAATAGGAACCTAATGTTATTCAGATACTTTAGAAGGGAACTTAAGACAACAGAGTTCATGGTCTATAGTCAAAAAGAGATGTCGACATTACTGCAGTGAGGTCTGCAGGCTTGACAGCTAAGAGATCTGGGAGCAGAATTCATACTGCTGAGGCAGGTACTGAAGATCAACCAGCTGATAGATATTGCAGGACTGAGGACGGTGTCCAGACATCAAGCTTTCTGCCAGGCTCGTACACTGACTGGAATCCTGGCAGCAGGTGCTTGCGTGAAAGTGGGATTCACAGCTTGAATTTCCACAGATACCTGTAAGGTGGTGACAGCCACCTAGGGGTTGTGCAGCCTGCTACTGAAAGCACTTACCGGAAAGCAAGGCCTCCAGTATAGGCCTGTCTGAGATAGAGAACTTGCAGGATTTAAATGCAAAGTGCTTATTTCAGAGAGGAGTGCACTGACCACCAGGATAAGAATGGGCTGTTCTCTCTTCATCTGTTGAAAGCAGGTCACTGGCAACCCAAATGCAAACCCATGTAAGCAATGGGAGTGGGCTCCTCTACTTCACTGAGATAGGCAGAACAAATGAAGGAGACAAAAGGGAAATAAGATTTCCTCATGTTTAGGGAATACCCATATATTTTGTGTTCTGAAAAATATACGTGTCCACCAATGCCTTTGAAAATATGCATCAAGAGATTGCTAAAAAGTAGTTGTATATTACGCTGGTTAAACATGCAAGCCCTGTTTTTATTAACCAAGTAATTTATAGCCAACTATTTATTATTCAACTTATGTTTATAGGTACTACCAATGACTGGTATGCAGTAAGGATCTTGCTTATACTTGCTTCTATAGAAATCAAGGTCACTGCTAAATCTTGTGTACCACATTGGGGTGCCATAAAACAAGAGGTTGCACCTGTGAGGATGAGCAGACAGGCCAGGTGACCCTAAACTGACCAATGAGGTATTCCATCCCATGTGGTGGTGTATTCCATCCCTAGGTGGTGTAGTGTCAGGTCTTAGGCTGGACTTGATGATCTCAAAGGTCTATTCCAGTCTCTATGATAATTCTGTGTGATTGTGTAATATATGTCATACGGATCATGAGGGTCAAGTTCTTTCTGCAATGGCTGCATCCAAGGAGGGCTCTGTCCTTTCTTCTACCTTTTATCCCAGTCCATGTGTTCCTCAATCCATCTCCAAAATCCATCTCCTGAATCCTGTTCTCATCTGCCACTGAGTCCAGTCTGGGGCTTCCCCAGTGCCTGCTCCACAGCATCAGTGATTATGTAATTACCATTGGGGGTGGTGGGATGGGGGTGTTAGAGGGTTCGGTACTATATCTGGTTTGTAGATATTTGTATAAATTTAATTTTATTATTATTATTATTTTCACTAAAGCTGATTTAGTTTTCTTTTCCAATCTGTATGTCTCTCTATTATTCCCTTTCTCTTCCCCTTGGGAAAGGGAGAGACCGTTTGTTGTTTGTCATTTGTCTAGTGACCAGAATAGCCCTAACCTTTGACAGAGAATTCTTGCAAGATTTATCCTTTAATTGTTTTTTTTTTTCTCCATATGTAATTCAAATAAGTTTTCACTACTTAAAAGAAATTAAACATGAAAATCCTAAAGAATTTAAAAGCCTTCAGTAATATCTCTGTATGTAACATTTTTGTGAGTTGCCTAGGTAGTTGTTTATCCACATATAAGAGAGATATTGTTTTTAGTTTGTGACACAGAACATTTATCACAGGTTTTAAAAATATTTTCCTGCAAGAAGGCAAGAAACATTCTCTTTAATCTTATCAATCAAGATGCAAGTCAATGCATATTTAAAAGGTAGTTGTAGTGTGGATTAGACTGTGTCTAAAAGGAGCAGATCTGGTTTATACATGGAAACTGAAATGACCAGATCTCAAAGTATTAAGAAATTTTTACTGAATCTCTGGAAAACTCAATTTCAAGATATTATTTTGGAAATAACAGGAAAAGACAATCTCTGCAGAAGAGGGATTCACTTTTCATTTAGGATTAGAATCTGCCAGGTACTTCAGCATGTTGTAGAAAGAACAAAGCTGAGATGAATCCACTGTCCTTTCATAACTTACATAAGACAGGGAGACATTGCACATTTTGCAGCTGAGAACACAGTACTGCATCATCTCGGCCTCATGATTTTTGGTTCCCTGAACAATGAAGGGGAAGGACATGGGCCTATGATACAGTCCCATGCGAGTCTATTCTGTTTCTAAAGCTGTAAGATTGTGATTCAGACATATATAGGGCATGTTAGGGGGAAAAAAAAAAAAGAAAGAAAAAAAAAGGGAGAGAGAGAGAGGTTTTGACTCTGGTTGCACATAAGCTCTTCAGAAGAGCTGTTCAGCTGTTCCAGAGAACATAGGAACAGAAGCAATTACCTATAATGAGACTCCAGTGCTCCATCTATCCTGTTCCCAAGAGTGGGTGTTGCAGCTGCTGTTTGGGAAGAGCATGAGCATCCTCAGTCAGGGCCATTGCCCTTGCTGTCTTCCTTATTTAGATCAGGGATGTTAGAGGGTCCATCCCTGCATATGCCTTTTGAAATCTGACTATGCACCTATTGTCCATGAATTTGTCTAACAGTTTTTGAACATGCTTAAATAATCAGTCTCCATAACCCATCTTAATAGAAATTCTCATTACTCTCTATGTAAAGGACTCTCTTTTATCCATTTTAAACTTACTGCCAATCAGTTTTGGTTCTCTCTATTTACAATATTACTGGTGAATGCTCACATGAAGTCAGAAGATGACCTCCTGAGGTCTTCTGCATAGCTGATTTTCCAGCCTAAATTATTCTACTATTCATGGCTTTTGTAAATCCTGATTATATCACTCTCCAGTCTTCCCCTTAGCAAACTGAAGTTTCAACATTTCTTGTCTTTACTCATAAGACAACTGCTTAATAATTTTATATACACATCTCTGTAGTTTCTTTAACTCCACTCTATCTTCCTTGAGATGTGGAAACAAGAACTACACACCATAATCAAGATATGGGCATCTCAAAGTTTTATACAGTATCTGTTTTCATCTCAGTATCCGTTTTCATCTCAGTATCCTTCCTTATGTTGCTCACTGTTCTGTTGTCTTTCTTCAGCTGTTGTTGCACATGGATCCAATGATTTCTGAGACCTGTCATTCTACACTCTGAGACCTCTTTTCCCCAGCTGTAAGTGTTACACTCCCTAAAGCTATATGACAAGCCTTTTGTGGTTCATGCCTGTATGACACAGTCCAATTTTTACATCTTGGCTATGATGACTGTCCTTGATAAATTTTGGATTTCCTGCTTGACATCTGTAATACAGCATGGAAACAGGAATACGGTGCACCATGGTCATTTTGTGTGTTTTTTGCAGAAACAAAAAAGTGAAGAAAAAGAGTGGAAAAAGACAACACGAGCTCCAGGCTTCAAAATGATTGAGATATATGAAGCGATAGCTTTGTTGTGTTCCAGTAATTGTAATGCTGTTGAATTGTAACAGACATCTATTTATCTGATCAAATATTATGCAGTTTCTGTGATGTCTTTATTATTATGATGACTTTGCTTCTCCATATACAGAGTTGCTCTGTTTTTTGATCTAAGAACATATCTAGGATGCAATATCTTTGCTGTCCATGCAGACTGTGATACACCCTCCGAATTTCTGCTGTTTCACTTTGAACACACAACAGTTTTTTAGAGATTGTATAAGTATGTTTGATAATTGGTCCATGAATCTAATTTAATTAAAAATACCTTCTTAGAAGAATTAGTCATGTACAGGACTCCTTTTTTTCTTGAATGATCTTGATTATTGGTGAGCATGGTTCTTCAAACATCCTGAGTTTAAAGAATTGGTTTCAAGTAATATACTGCTGTATACTATTGTTGTTACTGGTGAATAATTGATGAAACCAAGTCAGGAATTCACATTTTTTAAGGTATGATCTCTTACATCATTCTGATATCAGAGATGGCACAAATGTTTGTTATCCTTTCTCCTCATCTCATCTCATCAACCTGATCTAGTCAGAGATGTCCCTGTTCACTGCAGGGGGTTGGACTAGATGACATTTAAAGGTCCCTTCTAACCAAGCCATTCTATAACTCAATTTTCATTCTGCATCTCTCTTTTGAAATGAATCCTCAATGGAAGTTACTTCTTGAGTTAAGAATATATATCACTATTAGTAAATTTACTTTTTTTTGGTGAATTTTCATCAGCTATTTACCAACAGGTTTTCCTTTCCCGGACTAAACCAGCTCTAGTCTACTTTCATCCTTCAGAGAACTAAAAGAACAATGAAACATTGATAAGTTTGGAAGAGAGATCTGATATCATCAAGCAAATGGGTGGTAAGACATTCACAGCTTCTCCATGGAGAGATGTGCCTGTGAAGGATTGGACCTCACATGCTTTTGCCTGCAGAGTGAGAAGGATGCCACTTGCTGAGAGCTGATGCAGGTTACAGGAACAGATGGCTTTTCTAACCATGAGTCTCACCTGCTGCCAGATATTGCTTGCTGCTCAGAGTGGTCCTAGTACAACATGTGCCTTCATCTTCTAAAAATAGTACCCTACAAAGGACATGGTGAACACACATCTTATACCGTGTCGCCAGGCTGTAGAAATAATTTCTTACAACTATCTGCAGAATAATTACAGATGGAGAAAATAGCTTTATATTAATTTTTTAGGAGTTACTTTTATCCACAGTTCTGCTAATTTCATTGTTTTTCTTTGCATGGCACAATTCTGATACCTTGGCTCTACAATCTTTCTTGCTGAATTCGGTGGAACTGCTTTGAGAACCTCAGACAGAAATTCACAGGACCTTGGATGAAGCCAATAATAAAACAATGCTCAGGATGAGGATGTATTACATGAAAGTTTACCAGTACAGGTGAATGAGAAGATCAATGGAAAATTTTTCTAAGAACGAGTCTAATAATTTATTACATTTAAAGTAGTATCACCATTGAAGTTTTTCAGCAGTTTATAACTGAGATTTGACAGCATGGCTAAGATGCAAAAAGATTATTCTAACTCGCTGTGCACCTTCTCCAGACTTTTTTGTTAAATTACTCAAAACGCATATCAATAACTGGTTACTCTCTGAGAATTAGAATCCATTAGTAGATGCTGGCAGACACAACTCCTTTTAGAAAAATATACAGTTTAAAAGAAATAGATTATGTTGAAGCGCCACTTCATTCAATTCTCCCTTCTACCTGTGTATTAATCAAGGATTAATTATTATCACAAATTACAAAAAATAAAAAAATAAAAAATAAAAAAAAGTGTTTGCTAACTTTATTTTAAACACTATAGGAATATCTCATATCTTATCTAGATGCTCAAATTAGGGAATGCAACCATAATCACGTTCCCCTAATGGCATGGAATTATCATTTAAGAAGTTACACTCAACAGGCCCAAAGAACTGGCTGATTTTCTTTCTGTGGTGAGAAAAACAAAACGGAATGAAACCAACAGGATACAGTACTAAGAAAAGCACACTGCTGTACTTCTCTTCTGAAAGACTTCAGTCCACAATTAATCACCTATGGAACTCATTCTTTAACCAAAAATTACTTAACTTGGTATTATGAATGTTAGGCTTTGAAAAGCTAAGAGCTCTGCAGTATCAGGTTTAGACAGAGAGATCTACTGCCCGTTTTGACCATGTCCTAATACATGGTGATTCTTCTACCCCATTCTAAGCACAAGTTCTGCAATTTAGCATTGTGATTCTTCACGATGGAAGATAATAGGGGCTTTGTCATTGGTGCAGAATATTGTCTCAGGTTCTGAATTTAAATAGCAAAGGAAAAAACCAAAGTGTCATTTTGTTTTGTTTTGTTCTGTTTTATTTTTACTTAAGTCTGGTCAAAACATTCACACTTGCAGCTGCTGTACTAAATGACATATGTCCTCACAGCAGATAATCTTGCAGGTTGACTCAAGAGATATTTATATCACAGTAATGATGCAGAAGGATACAGATAAATTTCTCAGGAAAGAGAAGTTGTAAAACAAGGGGCAGTGTTCTGGAAGTTCTTATCTCGTAGAACTGGCTCCTCAAAACCTCCAAAGCCATCCTGATCATTGTTTACTATTTTCATATTTATGAAGATATTAATCTCCATTTTGAACATTAAAACTCACTTTATGCTGTATAAAGTAAGAGTTTTTGGGAATGTATGCGTCATTACTTTAGCCCAGTTGTGTTTTTGTGAATTTGCCTGTAAATTAGTTTGAAGGCAGAGAATGATTTTGCCCCTGAGCAAGACTTCTGAACAAATCTAAGCAGCCTTGCTCAAAAGAGCTTTAAACATTGGCTTAAACACAGTTGGCTACACTGTGCTGTGAGTTTGTGCTATGATATTACGTAGAGTCCTGAGCATCTTCTTGTCCAGATGGGTCCTTCCTCTGGCTAACATAGTGAGCTTTCTTCCCAGGCTGGAAGAGAGAGAAAGGAAAAGGTGTCACAAAGGTTGGTAAGCAGGACTTGACCCAGCACTTACATGAATGGAAATATTTCAGTGTTTAGGCATAGCTATTTTGGAGCTGGCACACAATTCTTTGAACAGTTGTATACTATGCATTTAACTTACTTCTGAAAGATTATTATTTGGGAACAGGGCAGTCAGGAGTTCCAATAATCTTAATTTCCCAGGAGGGAAACAAAAGAAGTGGAAGAACATCCTTGCTAAATGATGCTTCTCTCACTTAGCATGAGATCAGAGCTTGAGTCACTGCTTATTTCCTTTCAGCCTCCCAGAGGCTTTTCTGTGCTTTGCCCATTTGCATCAAGGAGGCAACTTATAAGATACTGTCAAGATTTTTTTCGCAATCAGAATGGAGTTCGCTTGGACCAGACCAAGCAGTGGGACCTCTCAGATGGACATGCACTCATATTCCTCATAATATTTTTAAGGAATGGCATAATGTCATTGTGTAAGTCATTATATTTATGGGAAATTATTGATTAATGAGTAGAGTTAATGAACTTTCTCTTTTGAGAAGAAATTCAGCTGGATTTGGCCTGGACAAGCTAGTTTAGCTTGGAATTTAATTAACTTGACTTGGCTATTCTTTGGAAAAACAAGCTGTTCCTATTGAGCTATTCAGGTCTCTTGGGCAAATATGTAATAAACCATTTTTCTAATATAGTTCATTATTTAGATGAGAAATCAGAATGAAGGAAACAAATCAGTAAAAAGTTACATTCCTTTTGAAGTCTTTTACCTTTTATTACATAAAAAAGTGCCCTAATTAAAGTTCATATTATCTTAGAGTTTTTAAAAGTGCATAATTTAGGTATGCTAATAACTAGGCTATTTTAAAATTACAATGTATTTTAAATGTATATTATACAATTAGTGTTTTTTAATGTGCAGCGTTTACCCCAAGGATGTAACCAGCTCCAAAATATTTAAGGTAATTACAGTACCATTCAAGTCTTCTATGATAAACTTTTGCATGTCACCTTGTCACCACCTATAATGTGTATCACATGGATGGTGTAAGAGTAAACCAACTTCCTTCGCCTTGTATATGCAGGATGAAATGCTAACTACTGATGATGATGAATATATAGACATGTTTTGCTTAGTCAGTATAGGTTCTTATATTGTGCTTCAGCCCTATAGTAGTTAAGCACTTCCTAGTACTGTTTTATAGGACTTGACTATCATCTGAGGTTTTTTCTTACTCTCTCCTTGAGGGAGCTGCAGCCAATGGCAGCTGGTGAAAGCTCGTGAAAACTTGGGAGATTAGATGTGACAAATTTGAGCTTTTATACACAGTACAAGTGTTAACACTTTAGAGACAAATTGTGCTAAGGACTAGCACTGAGAACAGGTGCTGTGTAAATAAATGGGCTCTGGTAGCCTGCAGCTCGTGAGCTGTAGCAGGCAGCAAGGCAGGGAAATGAAGATGCTGGAGGAAAATGGAAGTGGAGAGGGAGGGGGAAGAATGGCTGATGCGTAGCTTAAGACAGTCTGACAAATTTGCTTTATATTTACAGGAAAGTGAACACTACGAATATGAACATACCTGGGAAAAAGTCCTTTAATAAAACAAACAAACAAACAAACAAACAGAGAGTTTTCCAAGTGCTTCAGAGAAGCAGATAGAAAAGATACTTATTCACTCTGAGGGAAATAACATAAATTTCTTTACATGTAGGAGTGAGCAGAGTTATTACATATTTGGGTTTGTGTTTTCTACAAAATCAGTGCAATTAGGAGCAGCTGGATGATCCCAGACAGGAATCATGCTTCCTAGTATGGAAAGAGAAGGATCCATTGGCACAAAACCTCCAACATGGGTTTCAGTGCTTGCCTAACAGCTCTCTTTCTCAGTCATACGCCATGAGTTCTGGACCACTGGCAGATTTTAATATGTGTATGCCCTTCTGTAGGTCCCTGGAGATTTCACCGGCAGCTGCAGCTGGAAAGCCCACAGTACACAACACTGACCCTCCTGCAGCAACAGCCTGTGTGAAAGCAGCACCCACATCAGCTACATCTTCCTTAGATGGCCTTACAACTGCTGGGCCCACAGGAGCAGAGGTTTCTGCATTACCCTAGGATCACACGGATAGATACTCTGTCACTGTACTGGCAGGAAGCTTTTAGAGAAATGTAGATGAGCGCAGAAGTTGTTATTGACTTCTTATTATTTTTCCTTTGCTATGAACTTTCTGTAAAATAGTGACAATTCTGTAGGTATTGTTTACAGTTACTTTTTTCACATTAGATACCAATCCTTTGTCTTTGAATCATAGAAACATAACAACACAGCAATGTCTGGGTTGGAAGGGACCTCTAGAGGTCATCTAGTCCAACCCCTCTGCTGAAAGCAGGGACATTCTCCATTAGAGCAGGTTGCTCAGAGCTTTGTCAAGCCCCACCTTGAATGTCTCCAGGGATGGGGCCTCAACCACCTCCCTGGGCAACCTGTTCCAGTGCTCCACCACTCTCGTGGTAAAGAACTTTCTTCTTATTTCTAATCTAAATCCACTCCTTTCTAATTTTAAATCATTGTCCCTCATCCTTTCACTACAGGCCTTTGTAAACAGGCCCTCTCCAGTCTTTTTATAAGCTCCTTTCAGGTACTGGAAGGTGGCTATTAGGTCTCCCCAGAGCCTTCTCTTTTCCAGGCTGAACAATCCCAGCTGCCTCATCTTGTGCTTGCATAAGAGGTGTTTCAGCCCCCTGATCATCTTCGTGGCCCTCCTCTGGACCTGCTCCATCAGGTCCACATCCTTCCTGTGCTGAGGACTCCAGAGCTGGATTCAGTATACCATGTGAGGTCTGACCAGAGCAGAGTAGAGTGGTAGAATCACCTCTCTTGATCTGCTGGCCACACTTCTTTTGATGCAGCCCAGGATGAGATTGGCCTTCGGGGCTGCAAGCACACACTGGCTGCTCATGTCCAGCTTCTCATCTACCAGCACCCCCAAGTCCTTTTCTGCAGGGCTGTTCTCTATCACCTCCTCCCCCAGCCTGTATTGATAGTGGGGATTGTTCTGGCTCAGGTGCAGGACCCTGCACTTGCTCCTGTTGAACCTCATGAGGTTCACCTGGCCCCACCTCTCCAGCTTGTCCAGGTGCCTCTGGATGACATCCTGTCCCTCTGGTGTATTGACAGCACCACTCAGCTTGGTGTCATCCGCGAACTTGCTGATGGTGCAGTCGATCCCACTGTCTGTGTCATTGATAAAAATGTTAAACAAGACAGGCCCCAGTATGGACCCCTGAGGGACACCACTTGTCACTGCTCTCTGTCTGGACTTTGAGCCATTGACCACTACCCTCTGGATGAGGCCATCCAGCCAATGAGGTCTTTCTAGTCTTAGTGTTTACATTTTTGTAGGAAGTAAAACCAACAAAATTGATTTCCTATTTAAGTGAAACAAAATAACAACTTTTATCAATCTTAAAATATTTTGTTTTTTTCTAGGATTCTTTAATCTGCTTTGGCTTTCACAAAAGGGATGTTAACACACTTCTTATCTTTGGTCACAGTGTCTGTCCATATACTTTTCAAGTTTTTTTTCTATTGTGTCCTGTTGAGTAAGGTAGGCAGAGGGGAACAGAATTGCATGCTGTTTCCTTATTGGATGGATTTTGGAGATGAGGGGAAAGAGGGAAGCAAAGCAATTGTCAAAGATACCAAAGCCTGTGAACTTGAATTCACTGAGATCTTTCTCAGGGAGCAATATTTTTTTTCCCTTAAGCACAAATAGTTAATTTTTAAGGAATAAGGAAGAAAATACCTACTTTTAGATGGGGAGAGGAAAGTACAGATTATTTTCTGAAATAAGTTGGGGAGAAGGGGCAGATAGGTAATTGCATCAGTCTGCAAAAAGAATTGTTTTCTAGTAAATTTTGATTATTTTATTTTATTTTTTTTTTAGGCTGAGTGGATAACTTATGCAAGCAAAAGAATTAAACTATTGAGTCTCTAATCGTTGTTTATCAGGGTCAGTAGTTGCTGAACTATGTTAAGAATAATTGGAGGGGAAAAACACAAAATTCACCTGATATCCTGGTCAGTTAAGAAAATTTGCAGGTTTTGTCGACTTTAATTATAAACTTTTTGTGCTACTGAATCTGTTAAGAAACAATTTCTTAACTGGATCTGTAATTCCAGAATGTAATTTAGCATTGTCTGTGGCAAGTATGCAGGATGTGGGAGCTTAATTAAGAAGAACGTGTTTAATGTAGTATTTGGAAGTACAGGCTTGAATCAGTAGAGGTTTTCTTGGTTTTTGTTTTGGTGTTTATTTTATATTTTCATACTGAGGAATAGCAACAGTAGAAGAGCAAGTTTGAGTTTTGGAATGTCTTGGTTCCTTGTCATTCAGATCCCATATTCATGCACAGCTGGCTTTAGATTTGTATTGTAAAGTTCTACTCCTTATTTCTAGTGATTTTCTCTTTTAGGAAGTTGTTAGCCAAAAGAGGAAAATTTTGAAGTTTAAATGTCCATTTATACGTGCACCTCTTTCCTTACTATTTCGCATGACTTCTTTCTCTCGATAACAACAGTGAAAGAACAGCTAAACCAAAGCAACTTTCACAAAAGTTTTTCCGGGGCTCTGATATCTGAGAAAGTCTTTCCATATAATGGGATGCTATTTCTTGAGAGTAATGTCAGTCTGGAAGCAACTACCTGGAACAAGAGTTTGCTTTCAGAGTAAATACAATAAATGGCTTATGCTGCAATTTTCTAATGGATCCTCATATAATTATTTACTTGTCATATGTCTCTCCTATTGCTCCCCCATCAGTTAGGTATTTCAGACTTGTATAAAAGCCAAAGTTTGGAAGAGAGGAGTAGGGGCACAGTTTATGTTCTCCCTAATAGAATCATTGAATCATTTAGATTCTTAAGGAAGAGACCTTAAGATCATCAAGTCCAGCTGTAAACCTGACACTGGCAAATCCATGACTAAACCATGTACTCAAGTGCCACATCTACACATCTTTTAAATACCTCCAGGGATGGTGACTCAACCAATAGGTTATCTTAATAAGAGGTGAGTGAGAGAGAGACTTACAGAGAGGGGCTGATTTTGTTTTGCAAGTTACCCAGGACTATTCATGCTGTTCTAAGTGGAGCTATAGGGAGAAGACTAAGGGAATGGCAAGAGGTGGTGTGAGTGCTCCACTGAGCTTGACTTGGATACTTCAGCTTCTGAAATTGCACAAACCTTCAGGCTACTCTGAAAGCTTACACTGACAACTGGTCCTTGCCAGGAAGTGAATCTCTTTTTACCTCTGTTTATGTATGAAAGATTGCTGAAATGTGTTCATTTGATGTAGAGTCATAGAATCATTTATGTTGGAAAAGACCTTTAAGGTCATAGAGTCCAACTGTAAACCTAGATGTCAAGTCTTGCAGTCCCATACTTTCTCTGAGGGTTGGTTGGTTTGTTTGTTTGTTTGTTTGTTTTTATATACAGAAAAAAATACATAAATTAGCATTTCAATCCTTGGAGGTAGAACACTAGTTAAGATATTAGTATGTGTAGCTAATGTTGGGGTAAAAAGAAACCTGTGATGTGAAATTGGAGTTACCTGAAAATCTGTTCTTACTGCTATTTTCTCATTCTAGTTCTGTGACAGTTTTGCAGACATGATTTGAAACATCTTCTAAAATGAAACACTTGTCTGTGCTCTGCTGTATAAAATCTCTTGGGTTTATGTTTAAGATCTGCTTGTACTGTCTTGATTTTTATGTTTTGGAAAGGAGTGTTAATCACATATTTGGCTTTTCTGTTATTTGGCATTTCAGCTGATACAGAACTTTTTCACTACAAACTGAGTGTTCCATTATAAAATTCTTATGTATGACATTTGAAATATGACTGTATTAATTGAGTTTGTGAACACAGTTTTAAACATTAATATTTAAAATTAATTGGTAAATTATGTTATCTAAGACTTAAAAAACAGCCTACACTTGCCCCATCCCCAGAATACGTGGGCTGATGATGAATCTTTCCAAAATCAGAAAGTGACTTTGTTCCTGGTGTGTATACCATAAATGTTAATTTGGAGTTTTCTTTAGCAATTATTTTTCAGCAATGTTACTTCGTGGTACCTAATTATAAAGATAATTGTGGAGTTGTGTCTAACTGAACTGGAATTGAATGCAGATTGTTCTGTAGCTGAGACACAGGAGTTGGCGGTTTTCCATCTTCTCCTCTCCTTTCTTTCTGCTTTTGTAGCCTGCAAATCTGTCTCTGCAAATTTATTGCTAGATTTCTATTGCGTGTTTCATTTGGAGGGTTGATATTACTGTAATAAAACACAGGATATTATTTGTTAGTACATAGAGAAGTGAGAGAAAGGGTGGTTGACCTTTTGGGAGAATTGTGCATGTGTACAGGGCAGGACAGTATGGACATGCCTTGCTTTGTTAAATACATTTAATGGCTACAGCTAAATGAGATCGAGTTACTGATTTTTAGTTTGTTGCTTTGACTCTTACTATATAGTGAAATTAGTTTGCTGTAATTGTGTTTCTTTTTAAGCTACTGAGTTACAGTGCTGCCCTTCAAGGGATGAGAAGATTCTGTCAGTTGTTAATTTATAAATAGGGATTGTCAAGGTAGAATTGCTATAGCTGTTCATTTTCCGAGTTGGGAGAAAATGAATGAAATTTTAAGTAGGTTATTGCTCCAGTATGCTGAAACATTAATGTCTTTACTTTGTACATCATTTGTTTCTTATTTCTACAAATACCAGAAACTATATTGCTGTCCTCTTCCTCTTAGCTTGTTCTGCATAGCCTGACATGGTTTTCTTGGGTTTTATGCAATGGTGTGCTTAATCTGCAGCTTATACAGATGCTGTTTGTTTCTTTTTTCTTCAACCTCCATATTTAGAGACTGTTTCACTGTAGACATTTGCAGTCAGAAAACCACATTAAACTTAATTGAGAAGATCAGTACAGAAGGGCATATCTTGTTTTGTTGTCAGTACAAGGATTTGTGTTAAAATGTGAAGAACTATACTTTTTTTTTAAGCTGTGAAGATCATAGGTTTTTACCGATTTTAATTTTCTGTGACAGCATATTAAGTTAGAATAGAATACTTGTTGCAAAGTAATAAAAAATTTTAAAGAAGGTTTTTTATCCTTGTCTTATATATTTTTTTTTATTTATTTTATTTATTAAGGTATGGTCAGTAAGAAAATCAATTTATTACTTTCTCTTTTTTAAGTGGATCTTTACTGGTATAGGTAGAATATGTATTTGTACAGATAATAACATACAGGCAAATGATGCTTACAAAGCCGCATTAAGAAGTCATAAATCTTGAATAATTGGTACTGTAATTGAATGACATGCTCATTATGAACTCACTGAAATATAGCACTTGCTCTGTATTCCAACAATTTAATGCCATCACAATTAAAAGGAAAATAAAACTATGTAAAGCTTCCCTTTTCTGTTGTACCAGTTACAGGCAGGGGACATTGAAAATTCTTCCTTGGAATGAGCAGAAACATCGTGAAGAAGACTGGTGTGAAAAAGCAGAATGCAGGTAAGCATATAGAAAAAAGCAATACTTTTTTTTTTTTTTTCTATATTTACATACATTTCAGATAAAGAATTTACTACTAGTTCTTAAAATGTGGGAAATACCCTGTAAGATTGTTATTTTTTGTGCATGCTAGCTTCAGTTTTCAGCTTTCTTAACAAGAAACACTCTGGTGTTACAGCATTATTTTCAGTATGATTATGATGAGTAACTTCTGCGCATGCATGGGAGCTGGGGGGAGGTTGCTGTTGGAAATCCTTATTTATTTTTCCTTCTGCCATGCTACTTGTCAGATGTAACATTATCATAGCAGCATTAATGGATGACACAATGACCTTTTGCTGTGTGAGGAGCAGATGGAAAGCAGTTTTGGTTTACCTGTGTTTTTAGTCTTTCTTTCATGATCTGTCTTATGTTTGTCAAGTCTTATGTCAAGTCACACAACACTGTGACTTGACACTGAGTCCCATCAAATTATTGGTGTAATGGTAGTCTGATTGTATCATTTTCCTTCAGAACAACCAGTAGTTTGGGGAAAAAATGTGTGATAAAATGCAACCAAACATGTACTTACTCTTTTTATTTTTATTTTTTTCCTTAAAGGATGATTGTTGAACCAACTTTACAGGATGAAGGTGAATTTCTGTATGAAACGCAACCTGAGTTACTGAAGTACAGGACTACTGACCTTTCAGTAGATCTGGTTACTGATTGGTATTTGAGCAGAGCACAGGAAATTGAAAAATATGCTATGCAGGTGAGAATATCAGTGAGGAAATGATGATGTCTGTCTTGGGCTGATGGGACTGATCAGCCTTCTTCAACAGATGCCTGTGTTAATGTGTATTAATGGGATGCTTTTTCCTCTGTAATATACGCCGTGTCTCAGTCTTCATTATGGCTTTTGAAGTATTTGGTTTTTTCTTTTGCAATGTACTTAACACTTGCTCTAAAGTTTACTCAGCTAAATTATTAATGCATAGCAAAGATTCACTTTCACTTGGCTTATTTTAGGAGACAGCACTTTTGTAGTCCATTAAAAATGCTTGCTATGACATTTTATGCTTGCAGCTGAGGAGGGAATTGTTGTGTATGGGGAAATATGTTTTATTATCTGTCACATGATACTGTGTCATATATATTGATATGTGGCAGTTATATGTGTCACAGTCATATGCCAATATTTAATACTGTCATGACTGCTTCCTTGCAGGTTTATGGTGTCTGTGAGACTACCATGCAGCTTTTTTTTTTTTTCTCTTTTTCCTCTTCATATTTTAAAAATGTGTGAAGCTCTATGTGATAAAGATAAGTATGGCAAGTAAGGATAGAGCTCATCACTGACATGCTTGAATATTTATTTGTTCTCAAGCTGGTTTAGCTGCATGAAACAGAGGTTGGCTGGAGGTTGACTATCAATCAGTATGAGTTAGTTCTGATGGGCGAGTTCTTTTTCTTCTTCAAGTTTGCAGTCCTCCAAGGCTCTTTAATCATAGTTCCTTGTGATCTTAACAGCCTATCAGTAAGTATGGAAATAAAAGCAACTTACAAGGATCAGTTAAGTTACTGACTGATAAATGGAATTACGTTCTACTCTTCCAGACTTACGTCTGCCTCTCTGAATACATACAGCCAAAATTGTGTTCTTTGAAATTGAAACAGAATCTTTCATACAAAGTATTTTCAGTCACCAGGGAAAAAGACTGTCATTATCATTTGTGAAATAAGATACAGCAATTAAAATTATTAATTCATGGTCAGCTAGAAAAGTCACATTGCATGCAGAGTTCTGCATAACTTCAGTCAGTTAACTAATTACCTTAGTTTAAAGCAATCTTTATATTCCATGCAGTGAGATGAGGTGATGTGTCTATCTCTGTGTGTGATCTCCAGAAGGAATAGTGTTCTCCTAATTTATGTGCATCAATGGGATGCATCTGGGTCAAAAGCATATAATGACATCATCTGATAAGATTAAACATGTTATTTAGTCTTTATAAAGCTGAAAAGAGCAATCCATCTCAAAATATAGAGTTCACAAAAACTTCTAGGAATTTAAAATTGCCTCTTAAGCAAAAGGAACAGGGAAAGAAAATAGAGACACAAACAATATGCAAATTGGTCTTGAAATTTTTTTCTTAGCAACCAGTTGTACAGCAGGTTGTTTTTTACTACTTTTTCAGGTGGACTGTGCTCTGTCCCTTGTGCGTCTTGGCATGGAGAGGAATATCCCTGGTCTGCAGGTGCTTTGTGACAATCTGATCACTCTTGAGACAGTAGTTTATGAGACTGATGTTGATCGAACATTAACTTTGAAGGAGCTTGTAGAGATGAAAGACATTGAAAAGCTGAGACTGTTGATGAAGAATGTAAGTAATTTTAATAAATCAGTTAGTATACCTAGACCTCAAGTATTGTGGGGTACTCTAAATTCTATTTATATAAACATACTGATAGTGATATTTTTCTGATGACCCTCCATCTTTAATTCAACAAAAAATCAATAATTTTACTGTTCTTTTTTTGTTGTGGGGTGTGTGTTTGTTTCTTTTTCTAATCTAAGCAAAACATAAAATGGCTCAGTTTTCTCAAAGACCTGCTTTTTTGTTCTAGGCACAGTACTAAACGTTAAACGCAGTCTTTTGAATGCTGTGAATTGCTTTTTCATTGACCCTCTCTAAATGTTCTTTAGTGTACACGTTGACAATGCTGCAGATGCAAGATTGAATGTTGGCCTTTGATATTTTTTGGTGTCTTTAACTACTGGCAGAAAATCTTAATATTTGCCTCTGCAGCATATATGTGTTTTTCAGCTCCTCTATGTCCAGCCTCTGAATAGTGTTTCGGAGGAGAAAAAGATCTCTTGGAAAGCTTGAAAAATACCTAGAGATTGAACTGTGCTCTGAAATTCATTTGAAGAATATGTAACCACCAGAGGAGAATACTCGTGCACTTGAAGCTCCTCAGAATTTTTTTGTCCTCATGTAAAGGTCTTTACTCCTATCCTGCTTGGTTCCCCCAAGCCATAGGGTAGCATGAAGATGATTGATTGTTTCAGTGCTTCATGATGTAGTGATCTATGCAGCAGTGGTGAATATCAGGCTTCATCTGTTGTTTGTGATAGGTGAAGATATTGTTTCAGTTACACTGGCCAAAATATGTACTGTTTGCTTTTTGGTTTTCTTGTTTGTTTTGGACATAAAGCTGAACTTTTTTCCTCTCTGTATCTCATGGCACTTTCCAGTCCTCTGTTGAAAAATATGTGAAGAACGTTTATCAGTGGATGATCCCTTTTCTCCATCGCTGTGAAAATCAGTCTCCTGGTCTTGCAAATTCACTTTTTAAAGAATATTTAGTAATGTTAGCAAAGGAAGACCTGACTCTACCTCTGAAGATATTTCAGAATTCAAAACCTGCTGTAAGTATAGAGCCCTGATGATTGTACTGGTTTCACTGGAAGTTCTTCTCTTGAAGTAAATTCATAAATAGGGTTAGTTCATCTACTAAATCAGATCTCTTTGATCTTTCCCTTCATCTAAGACCCAGGACTTACTTTTTAATTAGTGTTTTCTAAAATATTATAGCATAAGTTATGATGCAACTAAACTGTTCATGAGATTGTCAAACTAATGTAATTATGATCTTGATGTAGTAAAACAAAATACTGTAAATATTTCTTCTTTGAAGTAACTTGCTGGCAATGCATATAAAGTAAATTCTTGGCATACTTACCTCTTAAAAAATAGATATGAAACAGTTCTTGATCTCACTAACAGTTGGGTTTTTTTCTTAATGAATTTCACTAGCAGTAGATTTCGAAGTATTTCACTGCTTTCCCTTTCCACAACAAATGTAAAGAATATACTAGGGGTCATTAGGGGTCATTAGGAAGGAGACCAGAGTTCAATGAATAAGGGTTGAAGTTACCCTTCATGTGAGGATTTCATGCTGCTTCTACAATACACATAAGCACACCTTTGCATCCTACTGAACATCCTAAATGTATGAACAGAAATCGGTGAAATAAAACCACAGCTATTTTATGTATAGTGATACTGTTGTACATATTAAATAAATCTGACATTTGTCTGCAGCAGTTGCCTTCCTCTGCCCTGCACCACCTCCACCTTTCAAATTCAAAAGGGTATAAGGGTTTACCACTGTTCTTCCAAGTGTCAGCAGCATAGGAAACCAACAGTTATTTTTCAGGTTATAACTTCCACAGGTACTTCATTAAATTGTTTGCGAGAGATTTTCTAATTACGAGTAAAACAAATATATTTACTTAGAGTACACATCTGTTTATATTCAAAAGAAACTTGAATTAGAAACAGAAAACCAAAAAAAATATCCTTTCTTTTCTTCTTAGTGTCAGCAAAAAATTATTCCTGATCAAGACCAGCTCATGATTACTGCACTGGAATGTATTTACAGTTGTGAAAGAGATGACCAGCTCTCTCTCTGTTATGATATTTTGGAATGCCTACCACAAAGAGGATATGGGTAAAAATTTTCAGCTAGTTACTTGTGAATATTTTAGATATGTTAAGAATAATTGTGAATTAAGGCTTGAAAAATAATAAAGTCATTAAGATGATGTTTCAAACTGCTTATCTTCATGTCTATGTAATATGAATTACATGAAGGAATTACAAGAATTCTGGATCTATATTTAATATTAATTTATAATATCTTTGCAGGCCTGAAACAGATAAAACTAACACTCTTCATGATGAAGTAGATGAACTGGAACAAATTCTTAGGTATTTTTTTTTTGCTAAAATATAAAATCTGTTCTTATAAAAGTCAGTAGGCATAGTCAAGACATTTTTTTTCTTTCTACAAGAAAGAGCAAGAATATTTATCTTGCTCTCAGTGCTGTCAACAAGAGATTTTTTTTTTTCTTTTTTTTTGTTTTTTATTCAGAGCTCAAAAATTTGGAATGGTTTTAACTATTTGAATACTATAAAATGCACAGTAATTTTCCTGGGATTAAAAGCCTTTTTTTTGTGGGTTTGTTGGTGTTTGTTTAGTTGGTTTTTCAAAAATTTTGATTTTAATATTTTTTATCTTTTTTATTTGTGGGAGAAGAAGCTTACCTGGGGACTTTGTTTTTATCTTGATACTTTGTAATGGCTTTGAGTGACCAGAAACGAAAGGCTGTGATGACATGTCATCAGGTTCTCCCTGATATGCCTTTATCTGACAGTATTAACTTTTTAAAGTCAGTAACTTTACTCTGTCTAATCCTTAGTGTTATAGACTTTATGGAGACTGCATTTGCAGTACATTGTCTGAGAGAGCTTTAAGACTGCTGCAGCAGAGTCAGTTATACACCTGTGCAGAATTCAGAAATATTGACTGTTCATTTACAGTGTGTCTGAGCTGCTGGAGAAACATGGGCTTCAGAAACCTGTTTCCTTTGTGAAAGACACAAAGGACAACGAGGAGGAGGCACGGAAGCTGATGATCAGGCTGACAAGGCATGCAGGTCGAAAGTTAGTATGCAAAAGGGAATGGGAGATGGGGGGAAAGGATGGTAAAAGTGTATTGTCAGGGAGCACACCTGCCAGTTTTGATGCAGAAGGGAATCATGGTTCAAACTGAACAGAGTGTACATAAAACACATTTATTAAACCGATGATAAACAGTATTAGTGTTTTGGCTGCATTCTTCACATTCAAAAAACTCTTCATGACTTGATTCAAACATGTTTCAATATGCTTGTGTTCAAGTAAGCAAGCCTAAAAGGCATACTGGCTTGCAAACTACTGCAAGATGATGGAACAGTAAAAGATAATATATTGTAAATAAGGTTCTTTAAGACCTATATGATTTTATTGAGAGTGTAGAACTTGTAAAACAGCACTTTCTTTTTTTTAGCTTGTTTTCTTAGGAGCTCTTCTACTAGGGTAATTTATTGATTTTACATACTGATTCTATCTCTTATATATCAGTATAATTTTTAAATTTTCCTGTTTAAGAACTACTTCATTTAACTCGCCTTCCAACTGTAGACGAATTATTAACATCGCTCTTGGCATAAGCAGATAGAAAGATTGAACCCTGGGAAAAGCAGCCATCACTGCGGGTTGGTTGTTGTTTTCCTTATTTATATTAAACATGCACAACAGTTTATCAGTGATGGTAGAGTAGTATTTAGCTTGGACATGCTGAAAGGTTTTTAAGACTTCTAAACACCTTTCTTCAGAAAGATCAAGTCAATGCCTCTGTAGGAGACATGTTGATTTTTTCACTTTTTGTAGAAACCCTTTGCTTTGTTAAAATGAAAGCTAATGTCACTTGAGAAGAGCACGATTAGCTGGAATAGCTTGTGCATCTTGTTATCTTGAGCTTTTCAGATTAAAAAAGATTTTATCAAAAAACCTTCACAGTGTTTTTACAAGTAAAAGTTTTGACAGAGGACATGAAATTGTATTGGAAGTTTTGTGGGTAAACAGATTCAAGGATCCAGAGGGTGAAGAACCTGAATACTATTCCCCTTTAAGGAATAAATTAAACTTGCACATCTACTGTGATTGAATTCAATTGATTAGCCCTTTGAGACAGCCTACAATGAACAGCACTTTAATGATCTTCAGTTGCTGTTACAAACTTTTTTTACCCAGCTCTTCTTCGATCAGCGGGAAGATAGCACTTCCAACTTTCTGATGTACTACTGGAAGTTATCAAAACCTACTTGTAGGATCTTGATAAAGATTGCTTAAATCCCTGTTATCTCACAGAAAACAAATGGAAAAAACACTGTGTACTGCATTATTGTCATGAAACAATTTTATCCCACGGGCACTATTTTAATGTTAGTTAATAGTAAAAGCATTCTGTCTTTAAATTGCTTTTGGTTAAAAGTTCAATTAAAGCTTAAAATAGTGTTTGAGAAAACACTACACTTCCATCACCAAAAATATGAGTTACCTACTGCTTTTCTTTACATTTGTTGAGGAAAAGAATATTTAATTTTAAAAATGTTTGTAGGCAACCATCAGTCAGTGAAGCACACTGGAAGGAATTGCTCCAGGATATGTTAGACATGCAGCAGAAAGTATATAAGTGCATACAGTCAGATACTTGCTATGAGGTGAGTTTTATGCTTTCTTACTGCTTTACATTGCAAGTATGTATGAAATTCTCATTTCATATTGTTGCTTACAAATGTAAATACGTTTTCATGTATGATGTTACTTGTTTGTCTACTGGCTGTTTTATGGTATTTTCATTCAAATCAGAAGCTTCCTGTGTTAATTCATTTCATCAAAAGCCCCTCTAATAAATATCCTGTGTATCTTTTACTAGAACTCAACTTTTAAAAGATTGAGTCAACTTCTTGAGACTGTGTTTAGTAATAAAGACTTAAAAGATTCTTAATTTTCATTATTTTCAGGTAATCATTATTTTCAGCCAAGCATTGCTTAAAAATGAAGTTTAATCATGAAGCTGCATCCTCACAGCTAAACTGAGAAAGTGTGGTGTGATCAGGTAGTGAGGTGGATTGTGAACTGTTTGAAGGAAAGAAGTCAGAGCTGTGGTCAGTGGGGCAGCGTCTAGCTGGAGGCCTGTATCTAGTGGAGTCCCTCAGGGGTTGATACTGGGGCCAGTACTAGTCAATATAGTCATCAATGAGGGAGCAGAGTGCACTGTCAGCAAGTTTGCTGATGACACAAAGCTGGGAAGAGTGGCTGACACACTGGAAGGCTGTGCTGCCATTCATTGAGACCTGGACAGGCTGGAGAGTTGGTTGGGGAGAAATGTAATGAAATATAACAAGGGCAAGTGTAGAGTCTTGCATCAGGGGAAGAATAACCCCATGTACCAGTACAGGTTGGCGACTGACCTATTAGAGTGTAGCACAGGGAAAAGGGACCTGGGGGTTCTTGTGGACAGCATGATGACCATGAGCCAGCAATCTGCCCTTGTGGCCAAGATTTCAATGGCATCCTGGGATGTATTAGAAGAGGCGTGGTTAGTAGTTTGAGAGAGGTTCTCCTCCCCCTTTACTCTGCCCTTGTGAAACCGCATCTGGAATGTTTTGTCCAGTTCTGGGTCCCTCAGTTCAAGAAGGACAGGAAACTACTTGAAAGAGTCCAGTGCAGAGCCACAAAGATGACTGAGTGGAGCATCTCCCTGAGGATGAAAGGCTGAGGGAGCTGGGTGTCTTTCGCTTGGAGAAGAGGAGACTGAGGTGTGACCTCATTAATGTTTATAATTATGTAAAGGGTGAGTGTTGGGAGGATGGAGCCAGGCTCTTCTCAGCAATGTCCAGTGATAGGACAAAGGGCAATGGGTGCAAACTGGAGCATAAGAGATTCCAAAGAAATTTAAGGAAAAACTTTTTCATGGTGAGGGTGACAGAGCAGTGGAACGGGCTGCACAGAGGGGTTGTGGAGTCTCCTTCTTTGGAGGCATTTAAAACCCACCTGGATGCCTTCCTGTGTGACCTGCTTAAGGTGATTCTGGTCTGGAAGAGGGGTTGGACTACATGATCTTTCGAGGTCCCTTCCAACACTTAACATTCTGTGATTCTAATGTGACAATATTATTCAAGATCATTATAGGATCATGGACTTTATACTGCTTGCAGTTGAAGATGAGATGAGAAATATAATTTCATTGAAGGAAAAAAAACACCTAAATGTGCATAAACCCCAAACCTATATTATTAACATTTGTAAAGGACAGTGATTAGAGTGATGTAGAATTTGCTGTGACATGTATCGTTTATCTACATATTCATTTCAATATACTGCAGTTTGTTACAGAAACAGTGCTGTGTCCTCTATAATTGGTGTTTAAATAGTCACCCATTTTAAAAGCTTAAAAGGGATTATTACAGTTTGCAGATTTAAATGATAATGGCTACCAATCCTGTTAGCTCTTGGGAGAAGTTCTGAAAGTAAATTTAAAAAAAAAAAAAAAAAGAGGGGAAGAAGCAATCCTATTCAACCTATACATCAAAACATTCTCTTTCTTTGTAGTTCTACAGTTTGGAGTTGCTCAAAGAGAACTGCAATATATTTAATGTTCATAGTTTTGTGATAAGCTAAGGATTAGTGTACTTGGATTTTTTTCTAAGTGCATTTTAAAAAAATATACTATGTATGTCTGAAAATAATAGCGTGTGCATTTCTCTGAACTTAATATAAGTTTTTTATTAATATTTTTTACCTCTGTATCATACGATTAAAAAACACAAGCAAGGGTTTTGGATAAATGATCTAAGAATGCTGAAAATACTTTCAAATGTAGTGTTGTTTTATGCAATTATACTTTTATAACTTCAAAATTGAGAAAATGATGGCATAATGAGGATTTGCAATCACACGCAAGGTTTGTATTAGGATCTTTTTTAGCGTGATACTTACCCTGTTCTGCCTGCATGCAAAGTGAATCCTGTCCTCTTGAAGGATTTCTTGTACGTACATTTTGACGGAGATAAAATTTCTGTATATGATCTTCAAGGAAAATGGGTCAGGTATATTTGCATCTGCAAATATACTTTTCATCTTTTACTGTTCTTTGGGGAGTATTATATTGTGAAATGTAAGATAATCCATATTTGATGTTTTTTAAGAAGTACTAATGGTGTAAACCCTTCCAGAGCATGAGATGGTTTGGAGAGGTTCTTTCTAGTGATGAAGTACTTCACTTTCAAAATGAGATTAGACAGGGTGCTAGATAATCTATGTTCCCTTTCCCATGAAAGGTCAGACCAGATTTTTCAAGATCCCTTCCAACCTGGACTCTTATGATTCATAGATTCTCTTTAATTTATTGAAGATTTTATATTTCCTAACAAAGGCCATATTAATGCAGCTGCACTATTTTCTGAAATGGTTAAATGCATATGTTGCTCTTCATTAGGACAATATTGACCATGTTTAAAAAAAAAAACCACCCTACTTTTGTAAGGAATTCAGAGTTTGAGTGTCTTAAACTGGGCAAAACTTTGTTATCCTGAAAATAGCAGTTAGGTGTTTTGTGGCAGATGCAGCATTGTATTAGTATGCATTCTTCGAAGATAGTCTTGATTGGATCTTAAAAAATGTTGTATATGCTCAGTTCTAAATATTTTTAGTTTCTTCAGTGATACAAAATTTCTTCTCGTATATTGTTGGTTTTAAGGTCTTCAATACTGAACTACCTTTTCAGATTCTTACATCCTATTAACACCTTAGAATGTAGGTATAAATAATTTCTCGTGTCTCTAAGTCATACCGTCATAAGGCAGTTAATAACTTTTTTTTTATTTATTACAGAGTAGAAATAGCTAGCTACTAGTTAATTTTAGCTTTACTTGAATAAATTGTGGAAATACTCTTGGTAGAAGTTATATTTTCTGCTTGGACCGAATAAATTCTTGTGGCTTCAAAGATCCTTTTAATCAAAGGGATTGGTTCCATACAATTCAGAGAATCCTACTTGCTGCTGCTGCTGCTGTTGATGATGGAATTATTGTTCTTTCTTTTAGATATTCACAGAAAGTCTTTTATGCTCAAGCAGTATAGACAATATCCACTTGGCTGGGCAAATGATGCATTGCAGTATTTGGTCAGTGGATCTACCAAGTTCATCGAAAGGGAAGCCGCAGTACCGAGTCAGCTATGTGAAAAGTATTGAACTAGTTTTGGCTGCTGGCAGAGAATATTTCAATTCTTCAACAAGTTTGACTGATAGCTGTATGGATTTGGCCAGGTATACTTACAGTTATCATACATGTAAATACATACTGCTCTTTACAATGAAATTTGAATTTTGTTTCCTTCTAGGAGGAGGTGAATTTTACCTGGTTTTATTTCTCTTCATGTAAATTACATGGTAAATGGAAACAGTACCTTCTGGGTTTTGTAACACTTCTTTGGTAGTGTGGGTTATTTGGTTTGGGTTTTTCCCCAACCCCTTGCCTTGCTTTCTGTGTGTGTGTGTGTACACATACCCCATTGCTGTCCCTCATTGCTGGAATGATCTGTTACAGAATTCATGTTGAAAAAGATGTGTGTTTATCTGTAAATAAGAAGTTTTTTGTGTGTGTCATTTGAAAGTTTTCTATGTGATGGCATCAAACCATAATTGTGGCCCTCACTATTACAATAGAAAATAGTATTTTCCTGATTCTTTCATTTCTTTTCTTACTTAGACCTTTCCTATTCTGTGAGTTCATTTGAGACTATCTGTCTCTTTTTGTTACATTAAGAAATAAGGCAAATAATTATTCAGAAAGGAATTCAGGCACAGAGCATCCTTGGAGGTTGTAATGCAGGTGTTCATTCTTGTATAGGTTTAGATATGGAAGTATTTTGTTTTACAGCTTAAATGCAGATAAATAAAATAAACAGGTATTACCTATGTTGTTGCAATTCGGGCGTAGCAATCTGGCACCGAAAGCGCACGGCTGCCGCCCAATAGCCGCG